>LD354886.1:127321-186530 GCA_001465055.1 Ptychodera flava
TATATGCACAAAATCAGACCATTTGCAGATATCTGCAAGTGATCTGCTACAGCCGAGCTGCGAAGATCAGCAACAGCCATCTGGCAGGTCTGCAGGTTTGGTAAGGGTCATTTTAAAGCTCTTGGTGTAAGAAAACTGTTTCCCAGACTAGTTTTTCGAAATTCGAACATTTATTTTTCTATAGAGTTAACACGGGGATGGCGGCCATTTTGAATTTTAAATATCGGTAAATCTTTAGTTATTTGTTTCCCTAGCACCAACATTTTTATTCTTGATTTTGGAAAGAACGGTTGAAAGATTCTTCAAGGAAAGTTTGAGCAAAAGTTTAAGTCTTTCACTTTCGAGGCGTATAGTAACTTAAGGGCATTATCGCCCTATGATGTTCTTGGTACGGTCTATGGTTAGGGAAGGAAAATTTTGTTATTGTTACCAGACATATGAAATCAAAATATATAAGGATATTGCTTAATTGAAATTAATATATAGTTAATTAATTTTGTACAATGATGAAAGTCTACATACTACATCTAATTGGTACTGAGCAAAGTAAAATGTGAATAAAAACTGCAATACGGGTAACTATGTTGTTTCGCGGCTTTCTCTGATAACGTTTATTCTGATAGAGAAATTATTTGGAACGCAAACAAATCACTGATAATCGAGTGTTTATTTGTTCCTGGAGGAATACCATATATGATATCAGCACACACATGAGCTCTCATACCGAAACATTGTTTACACCTATTCTCATCATGACGTTTAATGATATATTTTCCTCATGAAAACCCATATATTATGTGTCACTGTACTAATAAGCTGTATTGGCTACATACTGTTTTGACTTACCTTCTCGCTCTTTATGTCAATTGATGCCTTGTATTCCATCAGTAATTCTGTTATCTTTTCATCACCTCTCCTTACTGCCTGTTGGAACAGTGTATTACCACCCTGCAGAAAGGCAAATAAAAATTAACTTGCTGTTTATTTCATTTAAGGACTTTATTGCCCTGTAATTTTCGTGCGATTGTATGTGATGGAGAATCAAATTACTTCGCTATCAGTATCAGGTATGCAATTCGATTATATAAGTACTTTAATAATTTTTAAATTAATATGTGTTAAATTAATTTTATATAGTAATCAAGGTGTACTAAATACATCTGCTCACACGAGGAAAGCGAAACGAACATAAAACTGCATAGGCTAAGTTGATTTCTTGCCTGCATGGTAACATTTATTCTTATAAGGAATTTATTTTGAATGCAAGCAAATCACTGATAAGGTTTCCAAATACAACGCATATCAAAGGCTTATTATTTGTTCCAAGGAAATACGATATCGGGTATCAGTACGCAGATAAGATATTATCCTGAAGCATCGTTTTCACTTATTCTCGCTGTAACATTTCATGATATATATCTCATTGAAAAACCCAATAATTATGTGTCACTGTACAAAGCTATTTACCTAGATACAGTATTTACTTACCATGTTCTGTATATCAACAGATACTTTGTATTCAAACAATAATTTGAATATCTCCTCATCACCTCTCTTTGCTGCCTGTTGCAATGGTGTATCACACTCCTATAGAAAGGCCAATAATAATTTATTTAAATGTGCATGATAAAATGCTTCATATTTCATTTATGGTCTTTATCGCCATGTTATTTTTCCTATTTAAAAAGGTAAAAAAGGGCTGTCGATTTTGAAGATGGCACAATCGTTTGGAATAGGATAATATCTCATGCATATAACATATGAAATCGAAATATATCAGCATGTTGTCACTGATGAGGCTCCCAAATACAAAGCAGATCGAAGGCGTATTTGTTCCCAAAGAAATACGATGTATGATATCAGCACGCACATAAGGTAATTTCCCGAAGCGACATTTTCATTCGTTCTCACAGTAACGTTTTATGGTATATTTTTCTCATTTTGACAAGTTCCTGACACATGTGAACGAGTGATATCGAGTGCACATATTTAATATAAATAGGTCAAGCCGAGTTGTACACCGTCACTTGGGTCGATTTATTGCCATTATGTCATAACAGTATATTGACATTCTAGCATGGCACGTCAAATACGGCTAGTTTTTAATCGGGTTTGAACCCACAACACACAGCATCAGTCGCCCAGTGGAGAGGCCACAGAGAGAACCTCTCGGCTAAATCTCCACTCCCAAAAAAGAGTGGTTCAATAGCCAGCTAAGTTATTACATTTTTCTGACTGAGACCGCTCCACACGTTGTAGAGTTCGTGAAGCACTCACGCACGCATGCCCACCATCACACATCGCACATACAAACTTTATCGAAGCGAAGCAGTGAATACATTGCTTTAACTGGGCTTACCTAGAGCCCGTGCGTGTGCCAGCCACGGTATACCATGGTTCTTTTGCAACTCGACCAATAAGATCGCTTTATTTGCATTACCAATACACTGGTATGATTCATTGTCTCATTGAAAATCCCCATAATCATATGTCACAGTACGTAGTCACGTGACTAGATATAATTTGGCTTACCTTGTTTTGTATTATGATCACCCGCATTATGATAACAATTTTTTTGGAATGAGAAAATAACACTGACAAGCTTTCCTAATACAAAGCAGAACGAAGGCTTATTTGTTCAAACAGAAAGATTATATCTGATATCAGCACGCATATACGATAGTTATAATACATTTCCTTCATTTGGAATCCAAATAATATCTTATTTCAATAGTGCATGTGACCAGATACAGTATTACCTTACCTCATTTTGAATGTGAACTGAAGCGTTGTATTCCAACAGTAGTTTGGTAGTATTCTCAATACCATTACTTACTGCTAAATGCAGTGGTGTATCACCCTCCTGAAGAAAAGTAAAGAATAGATAGTCTGAATGCAGTGTCAAATCTGCCCAACAATGAATGTAAAGGCCATATGGCACAGTGATTTGTCTGGAATGAAAAATGGTTTAGACTTTTAGATTTGTTACAGTGAATAGACATGTACACCTCAAAACAAAATGTTCAATAAGTTGAACTCCTTTTCGCCTAGGTAAATGATTGATGAACACCTAGGAGATTTTGATGATGTTATTTCTTTGCTATATATTAATTGTTAAAAACTAATCCTCCTGATGTCATATCTTCATCATTCATATGACACAATCATAGGGAACCCATAATGATCTATAGCTTGCTCTTGCATTACGTTACTTTACATCATTGCTGTATTTATTTCCATCCGAGTGAATTTCAACTGTTCAACTACTTCTGACTAAATATAATATATGATATATATATATATATATATATATATATATATATATATATATATATATATATATATATATATATATATATGGTTCGACTTGTCTGATACAAAGTGCTCAATACAAAAATCTCATGGAAGGTCCAAGCCTGATCCAAGCTATATAACAGTACTAACCAGCGGTGCAATCTGTGTTTAACAGAAATAATTATTATCATTGGGACAAACTAAAACGAAGGGGAAGGGGGAAATACGTAGGGCTATGATATTTTCATTGTTAGTACATAAAACTTTGACAAGACCATGCAAAAATGAAATATTGTCCCGGCTTTGCTTAAAATAGGCGAAAATGAAATATTTTCCACATGCTTAAGGGACTTATATTAGTAGACCAAGGAGGAGGGGGCTTTATGCGCAATGCAATATATACATGCACTGGCACTAATCTGATGGGATCTTTAACTACCACTGATACCTTGAAGGGGACACGATATTCCTAGTGTCAGCAGAGAACACTTTAATAACAATATGCACAAAAAGAAATATTGTCCTCAGGCTTAAGGGACTGGTATTATAGGACGAAGTGGGAGGGCTTTAAGTTCAATCAATACTACATGAGCTCAAGTAGCATACTGAAAGCGAAGCCTATAACTGTAAATTATGCCACGAAGTTGGACAAGATATTCACAGTGTCAGTAGCGAACAGTTTGATAGAAACATGCAAAGTAAAATTATTGTCCTCAGGCATAAGGGACTTATGTTATTGGACGAAGGGGGAGGGCATCATGTATAACGTTTAATATAAAGGGATTAGCGCTATACTAAAGACAGGGCCTATAACTTTAAATTTTGCCACTGAGGGGACGTGATATTCTCAGTGTCAATAGAGAACACATTGATAACAAGATGCAAAAACGAAATATTGTCCTCAGGCATAAGTGATTTATATAATATGACGAAGGGAATGGGGCACTGTGAATAGTGTATAATATACGGGCACCACCACCATACTAAGGACAAAGCCTATAACTATCACTGAAGCCATGAAGGCGGACAAGATGAAAAAGTGAAATATTGTCCTCAGGCTTTAGGGACTTATGTTATAGGACGAAGAGGGGAAGGCTTAGTGTATAATGTATCATACAAAGGCATGAGTGCCCACACATTTACAAGTGCCACCAAAGAGGGGACAACGAATTTGCACTGATAGAATTACGGGGCATACAATGCTTGCAGTGTTACTTAAGAACACTGTGATACATATATGTACAAGCGACATGTTGTTCTCACATTTCAGGGAGTTATTCTATGTGCGAAAGAACAACGCAATGCCGGACATAAAATCATCACATTGAGGCAGGCCTATAACGGTTCCTTATGTCCTGAAAGGAGGGTATGATATTCACAGCATTACTAGCCATCACATTGTTAACAACAGGTGGAATTGAGATATTGATCTCACACTCCGGGGAAATATTTTTATGGTACAGTGGTGAAAGGGCATTTGTGCGCAAGGCAATATACAGATGCAATAGAGTGGCAGGGTGACTGACTTTCATTGATGTCCTGAAGGTAAACACAATATTCTCAGTG
Source organism: Ptychodera flava (assembly GCA_001465055.1). Classification (NCBI taxonomy): domain Eukaryota; kingdom Metazoa; phylum Hemichordata; class Enteropneusta; family Ptychoderidae; genus Ptychodera; species Ptychodera flava. Next base: position 132,182 of record LD354886.1, read on the forward strand.
TTATCAGAGAACACAGTGATATCAATATTTAAAATAAAAATTATTGGCAAAAGGTGGGGAAGTTGGATTTGTGGACAATGCAGTATATACAAGTACAAGCCTGAATTTTCTGATAATTTCAGGGGACACTATTATTCACAAATGTTATCAATGTGTTCACTACTGAAACTGAGAATATAGTGTCCCCCTTCATGGCAGAATTTAAAGTTATAGGCCTTGGCTTCAGTTTGGTGCTAATCCCTTTATATTAACGTTATACACTATGCCCTCCCCTTCGTCCAATAACATAAGTCCATTATGCTTAGGGACAATAATTAACCTTCAATGTTTCTATCACACACTTTCCCACTGACACTGTGAATATTATGTCCCCTTTCGTGGCATCAGTGACAGTTATAGGGCATGACTTAAGAGTATGCTACTAGTGCCTATTTATGTATTATACATTATGCAAAAAGCCCTCCCCCATCGTCCAAAAAATAAGTCCCTTATGCCTGAGGACCATTTTTATTTTTGTATATTGTTATCAATGTGTTCGCTACTGACACTGACAATATCATGTCTCCCTTCGCGGCAAAACTTTAAGTTATAAGCCCTGTCTTCAGTATGGCGCTAATCCCTTCATATTAAACGTTATACACTATGCCCTCCCCCTTCGTCCAATAACATAAGTCAATTATGCTTGAGGACAGTAATTTAACTTTCAATGTTTCTATCACACACTTCACTACTGACACTGTGAATATTATGTCCCCCTTCGTGGCATCAGTGACAGTTATAGGCCATGACTTCAGTATGCGCCAGTGCCTATTTATTATACATTAATCTTTGCGGCCCTGATACGCCTTTTGTGGCCCGAGGTCGTACGGCGGATGGGCCCGAGCGTGCGAGGGCCTGTACACCGTACGACCAAGGGCCGCAAAAGCCGTATCAGGGACGTAAAGGTTTTATCATATACCTCATGGAATGATAAATATGGAGTTTACATAATATTCAACATTTTTAGGAGATAAAAATGCGTGCGATTTATGTCAGTTTTTCATAAAAATGATGGCCGCTTCCCGTCGCGGATTGACATACATAATGGCGTCATTTGTTTACCTGCAGAATTCTAGAACGCGCAAAGCAATATGTGTACTATTACGTGACCAACAGAGATCCAGGCTGAAATCGAGGTGTAAGAATGACAAAAGCGTGATGTCAATTTCTTGTAATTATACTGAACAGGCACGCACTTAGTATACACAGTATTTCAGTAGAATTTAGAAATATGAGCCGATGTCACCGGCGCGCCTCCACTGTCGCCATGCGCAACTACGATCCGAGCGAGCAGACGTTTTCCTTATCTCGCGCTGGCTTTGTTTACGAATGGAACGTTTGCGGATAGCAACGCGCCTAGTAACCAGAATCGAGGTAGTTCAGAAATACTCACGATTACCCATATTTAGGCACCATAGCTTTACACAGGAACGTGAATGTAGGTATATGATAATATATAATATGAACCCCTTCGTCCAATAACATAAGTCCCTTATGTCCGATGACAATAATTTAACTTTGCGTGTTTCTATCGAATTTTTCGCTACTCACGCTGAAAATATCATGTCCCCCTTCGTGGCACAATTTAAAGTTATAGGCCCCATCTTCAGTATGGTGCTAATGCCTGTGTATTATACATAATACACTGTGCCCCCCCCCTTCTTCCAAAGACATGAGTCCCTTATCTAATGCCTGTGTATTATACATAATACACTGTGCCCTCCCCATTCGTCCAATAACTTAAGTCCCTTATGCCGGCGGACAATAATTTAACTTTGTAGGTTTTTGTCAACCTGTTCGCTACTAACACTGTGAATATTATGTCCCCCTTCATGGCATCAGTAAGAGTTATAGGCCATGACTTCAGTATGGTGCTTGTACCTAATTATTATACATAATACACTGCGCCCCCCTCGGCCAATGACATAAGTCCCTTATGCAGGAGCACAATAGTTTAACTTTGCATGTTTGTATCAAACTTTTCGCTACTAACACTGTGAATATTATGTCCCCCTTCGTGGCATCAGTGTTAGTTGTAGGCCCTGACTTCAGAGTATGGTGCTAGTGCCTATTTAGTATACATTATACAAAAAGTCCCCCCCCCCTCGTCCAATAACATAAGTCCCTAGAGCGTGAGGACAATTTTTCAGGTTTGCATCTTGCAATCAACGTGTTCTCTACTGAAACTGAGAATATCATGTCCCTCTTCGCATCATGATTTAAAGTTATAGGCCCTATGTATAGTATGGTTATAGTGGCTATATACATTACATTATACATTAGACAAAAAGCTCGCCCGTCCTATATCATAAGTCCCTAATGCCTGATGACAATAATTTAACTTTGCATGTTTCTATCAAACAATTCGCTGCTCACGCTGAATATATAATGTCCCCTTTCGTGGAATAATTTAAAGTTATAGGCAATGTCTTCAGTATGGTGCCAATGCCTGTGTATTATATATTATACATGATGCCCTCCCCCTTCGTCTAATAACATAAGTCCATTATGCCGACGGACAATAATTTAACTGAGTATGTTTCTGTCAACCTGTTCGCTACTAACACTGTGAATATCATGTCCCCTTTTGTGGGATAATTTAAAATTATAGGCCCTGTCTTCAGTATGACGTAGTGACTGTATATTATACAATGTACACTAAACTCCCCCCTTTGTCCAATAACATTAGTCCCCTGAGCGTGAGGACAATATTTTACTTTTGCATCTTGCAATCGATGTGTTCACTACTGACACTGAGAATATCATGTCCCCCTTCATGGTATAATTTAAAGTTATAGGCCACGTCTTCACTATGGTGCCAATGCCTTTCTATTAAACACTATGCCCTCCCCTTCGTCCAATAACATAAGTCCCTTATGCCGACGGTCAAAAATTTAACTGTGTATGATTATATCAACCTGTTCTCTACTAACACTGTGAATATCATGTCCCCCTTCGGGGCATAATTTAAAGTTATTGGCCCCGTCTTCAGTATGGCCTAGTGACTGTATATTATTCATTATTGACAAAGCCCTATCCCTTTCCTCCTACTATATAAATCCCTTAATCCTTAAGAGAATATTTCATTTTTGCAGCTTGTTATCAATGTGTTGTCTACTGAAACTGAGAATATAATGTCTCCCTTCGCGGCAAAATTTAGAGTTGTAGGCTCTATCTTTAGAATTGCGCCAGTGCCTAAGTATTATACATTACACACAAGGCCTTCCCCTTCGTCCGATAACATAACTTACTTATGCCTGAGGACAATGATTTAACTTTGCATGTTTCTATCAAACTATTCGCTACTAACACTGAGAATATCATGTCCCACTTTGTGGCATAATTTCAAGTTATAGGCCCCGTCTTTAGTATGGCGTTAGTGTCTGTACATTGTACATTGTATACCAATTCCCCCCTTCGTCCTCTAGCATAAGTGCCTTATGCCTTAGGACAATATTTCATTTTTGAATCTTGTTGTCAATGTGTTCAATATTAATTCTGAGAATATCATGCTCCCTTTGTGGCATCAGTTAAAATTAGAGGGCCCCCGATCTGTATGATGGTTGTACTTTAAGATTGCATTATACGTAAACCCCCTCGTTCAAAAAGATATATCCCTAACGCGTGAGAAAAATATATCATTTTACTTTTCTTTATAAAACTTTTTACTACTGACACTGTGAATATTATGTCCCTCTTCATGGCTTCAGTGATAGTTATAGGCTCTGCCTTAAGCATGACATGAGTGCCTGTATATATTGTATTGTACGTAAGCCCGCTCCCCCGGGGTCACCCAATAACATAAGTCCCTTAATTGTATGGACAATATTTCATTTTTGCGTATGGCTATCAAAGTGTTTAGATTACTGTTAATATCATATCCCACCTCACTGCTTCAGTGATAGTAATTGATCTTGCATATGATTCTTGTATATATTGAATTGTACATAAAGCCACCCCTATATTGTCCACTAACATTAATCCCTTAAGTGTGAGTATAATATTTGTCTTTTTCATATTTTTATCATCGTCAGGACAATATTTTAGTTTTGCATAGTGTTATCAAAGTTTAATCTACTTAGAATGTGAATATCATAATCCAATCCTAACCCCCCCTTCCCCCTTCGTTTTAGGGTCATAAGCCCTTCGTATCCCCCTTCCCCCTCCGTTTTAGGGCCACCCATATCATCCACCATCCATATTATTCCACGCTCTATAAAAGAAATGAACTTGTGTCATCATCCCGTCACAAAAGCAAGACATTGTTACGCAACAATGAATATTCATTGCAGGAGCAATATACTACTATGCAACAACTGTCAATCTCAACCAAAATTCCACCATCTGCGTAACCGCGATGTGTAGCTCATGTAGATTCACTGCAGCCTAGACGAAAATGTGTATAATATATATATATATATATATATATATATATATATATATATATATATATATATTTTCTTTCAAACATAGTTGTTATCACTGCATCAACAACAACTGCTACTATGTTGTAAACACTAACCGCAGCTTGACCGAGTAGTCTTCTCTATACAAGGAGAAAGCCTCGATTTTGCAGACTCTGAGCCAGTTCTCTGTATATTACACACTGGCAAACCTCTGAATGACGACATGTTCTATCCGTATCGTAAACCAAACGACCAAGCAATGTATGTCCATAAGGAGTCTTATCACCCACCAACTATATCTGACACAATAGGCAAACGTATCTCAACAATATCCAGTGATAATGACATTATAATAAGTACAAAGGTCATTCCAACACAGTTTTGAAGTCAACAGGTCCATGTCAAGTCAAATTCAATACGTCGAGACGACCAAAACAACGAAGAATGAAGAGAAGCAATGACAAGAATGGAACATCACGTGGGTCCGTCCCCTTCAGTGCAAATGTGGAACTAATATCGTCAAGAAATTTATTTCGACTTGTTGACAAACACTTTTTAAAGGGGTCCTAACTCCACAAGATCTTTAGTAGAAACACTTGTTAACTAAAGTGATTTACAGCTGTATGAAGAATATGGCTAGTACAATCAAGTCGCATAATAAAAGGATAATCACCGGAGGCCAGAGTAAAGATGGACTGGATGATTGCAATTGTCAGGACAAGTATACATGCTAATCGAAATGTAACCTTTAAGTCAATGGCGTCGTTTACAGGGCAAGGGTATCAACGGGAGTCAACGAGGCGAAGGCTTTCAATGAAACTTGTTTGATAGTATAAAAATGTAAGCGAATAAAGAATGAGCTTTATTCCATGTGATTGTCTTGAAAAGTATCACTGAACCTTTACAATTCATTCTTACTATTTTATGTCGATCTATGTTAATTTGAAAAAAAAATCAATAGTTTGGTAATCGAAAAAGGTGAACTATGCACCTCATATGAAATTAACAAACACGTTGAAAATATAAATTTATAAATGTTATTGGCCATTATAAATATTGAGTGGGGTAGATTACCATAATTTGCATATTTTGTTACAAGTGGTGATTCTAAAACAAATAAGGGCCAGTCTTTGATTATTTTAGAAGTCAGACATCATTATGCTCTATGGTACTTCCAATTGTAAAGTCCACCCAGCCTTTGGGTGCAAAGGGTTCATCAATCTAATCAGATGAACGATTGTGGGATCATATTTAATTGATCAATTGAAGAGGGGTCATTTTATTTAGAAATTTTATGTGGAGGTGGTCGCTTTTTGCATTTGATTTGTAGCTAAAATTGCAGAGACCCTTGACTCCCGGTAAAAAACGAATGCTTCCTAATTATTTTTTTTTATCAAATTGGCGTAGTGGAAAGGGTAATATCGCAAGTCAAAATTTCAATGCATCCTGTTCTGTTCTGATCCGTGAACTGGAGTCTGACAATTTTGTGAACGAATATGAAGCAAACAACTGATAACACAATGATTTATAACGGCATTACATCCCTCGTATGATTTTTAACCTTTTCGCCCCTCTCTTCATTTGTCTGAATTTCAATTTGAAATCTATCAATTTTACATTCTGGGACATTCTTTTCCAAGGATAAGTTCCGTCTATAATCAAAGATACCCAAAGAGTCTGAAAAAATACATCTTGTCGAAAAATTTCGAATCCTAGTTTTAAAATTTTGTCGGCGGTTCGTATTTGTATATCAGTCTCACCTGCCGCCTGAACCCTCGAAACATGAGAGTACTCTCATACCGTAGACCTGCTGTTGCAACGAAAACGACGGTGTCACGTAGGTTACCAGGCCGCATTTTTTATTCCATAATGCACTCGGCTTCCTTCATACATTATGTCGTGCAAAGTTCGCTTTCATCAATTAAGGGTTGGCTGGGAGAAAGTATTTAAATGCTGACAAAGTTCATATGGGAAATCACGAGCAAGGTATTGACCTTGTCGACTCGTTGTTACACAGTCAGTAAGTCACTCTCCTTTCCCTTTCTATTTTAGGGCTCGCAATTTCCAATGGCTATATGCAATTGTTCATTTGAAAAAAAAAGAATATTATCAAATAAACAAACGAACAAACCGATGGTCAATATTTGTTGGGTTTTTGAAAGTTACGACTAATAATCTGAAAATGTTAAAAGCCAAAACCTTGAAATGGCGTTTAATTTCGCGCCGTTGTCAAAGTTGAAGCCGGGCAATAAAGTGACAGTATTAGTCGCGAGAGAGCTCGATGCAGCTTATAAACGATAACTTTCGTAGCTGTACCCAATCACTTCTCCGGCTTTACAAGTGGAGTTTAGTTGTTTACCAAATGTAGATGAAACCAGTACAAACTTTGACTACCGGCATCGGTCTGATAAATAGTAATGTACAAGTTGGAAATAATTATAAATCGCAGTAATAATGATTTAATAAAGCTACGAGACTTTGAAGCTATTGAAATTGCAACGGCTAAAGCAATCACAGACAATTCAGGTTAAATTAGCGATAAAATTGACTCAGAGATATACAAGATTATCTGTGGGCTCGTGAGTTCTTTTGCGATTTCGAGTAAATCGACTACTCGTTATGAAACAGTAAGTCGCCAGGTTTGATGGCTCAGGCTATAATCAACAACGCCCTCAGCATAATGGCGATTGTGTATTATCATACATGACAGGGTTTGCTGACCTGTCGAAAACATAAAAAGAATCTGTACCGGATACTGCCTTACCTACACTTTCATAAAAACATCATGCGCACTGACAAGCAGTTTTGCTGTAATTTGTATTTCTAGTCATATCGTCCAGTATCATACATGGCCTGGCTAGTTCAACAGATTCCCTCACCAGTCCGGCGTAAAATGTTTGAGGGAGGGTACCTGCCTGTGTAAACGCCTTTATCTTCGTGGCGTAGTCACTATAGACAGAGCATTCGGGTCTCCATGAACAGAGTAATAACTGATTGGTGAATACACATGCAATCCACAAGATAACTGAGTGCTGATTTGATGTGGCATAGAGCTTCAAGAAACGCTTTCCTGTGGATGTTTTTTTCCTGGCTGGCCTTACGATTTTCTTCTCACTATTATACCACTTATGGCACAGTATTACTATATAGTAGCCGTCATTAATAAGACATCCACGATTGCAAGTTTTAACTGTTCCTTGTGAAAATCTATATCTAACACAATATCTAACACAAACAAACACCAGACTATCATGTTCTACATTTTGCCTCCTATCCACAGTTTTCCGATATCGAAACTTCTCTTTTTGGACACCACCATCTTGAAAGATATTTTGCTATTGACAATCTCAATGGGAGAGATTATAACCATGGCGCTGTACTGAACAATTAGAAGACCATTTGCCCCGTAGTATTGATGTGGTATAACTCACTTTTTACTATACGATGTAACACAATCAACGCCTTGATCTACTAGTGTCGGGAGGATCTATATAAGGCCGCACTGCCAACTGTTTTTACTGGCATTAGAGAGTTTCAGCTATTTTGCAGCTGGCCTGCACCATCACAGTGAACTACAGTATCAACAAGATGGCCGTCTACGGTATAGCCGTGAGTTTCTCTCCAGTCTTCAAACTAACTCTGTTCAGACCCAAGTGACTTTGTCCCTCGACAATGTGGTCTCACAACTCCTCCAAAGTCGTGCATCTCAGGGTAGAAACAGTTATTTCAAACCAAAGAAACAAGGTAAGGGAGGAGGATTACGTCTGCGGTTGAAAAAACAGGGAATAAAGCGCATGCCGCTTTCGACCATTGTTCTCTCGAACGTACGATCTCTGAAACGAAAGGTCGACGAACTCCAAGCGAACGTCTGTTTCCATCATGAGTACAGAAATGCTGGTATACTTGCCTTTACAGAAACGTGGCTGGACAATACTATTCCTAATTAAGAACTGTTTCTTGACGGTTTTGACTATCTAGTCCGCCTTGACCGTAACAAAGAAACAACAGGAAAAGTCCTAAGAGGAGGAGTGTGTTTATATGTGAACCAGTGCTGGTGCAAGACTGTTGTTATCAGGGATAAAGTATGTACCCGTGACATCGAGCTCTTAACAGTCTCCCTCCGTCCTTTCTACGTACCTCGTGAATTTCAACAACTGTTTGTTACTGTAGTTTATATCCACCCAAAAGCCAATCTAAACAAGGCTGCTGATACAATATATAACGTTACCTAGAAACTATAGACAATATCACCTGATGCGCCAAATTTCATCCTTGGCGACTTCAACCAATGCTCTCTCAAAAAGACCTTACATACTTTTCATCCGTATGTTACCTGTTCAACACGCCACAATAGGATCTTAGATCTGTGCTACGGATCGATCCCAGGAGCTTACAAATCTTATAGAAAACCACCTCTCGGTTCTGCTGACCACAACACAGTGTACTTAGTACCAGTCTACAAATCTGTGCTCAAGAGAGAGAAGTTGCAGACACGACAAGTTCGCGTATGGTCTGAGGACAGCATACAATCTCTACAGAGCTGTTTTGAATGCACAGACTGGGACATGTTTAAGGATACTTGCCACGACATAAATGAACTTACTGATGTTGTTCGTAGTTACATCTCCTTTTGTGAGAGTAACGTAGTACCACAGAAAGTTTGTAAAATTTACCCGAATAATAAACCATGGGTCACTAAATCTTTTAAAATGTTATTAAATGAGAAGAAAAAATTGTTTAAAGAGGGTAATCTAAGTGAGTATAGGGATGTTCAGAGAGATTTGAAAATAGAAATCAGGAAAGCCAATGGTAATTAAAAAGAAAAAATTGAGAATAAATTAAGCTTAAGGTCTTTGAAATCAGCCTGGGATGGGATAATAACTATGGCAGGTCTAAAATCTAAGGGGAACGGAGAAAATATTAAGTGGGAAAATAAATCTGATAAAGAGCTTGCAGATGCATTAAATAAGTTTTATTTAAGATTTGATGTCCATGATTTTGATCGGGAACAGAGGAGAATTAGGGAAACTGTTGTTACTAATGAGCAGGTTTTAATTACATTAGATGATGTGCGTAAGTCCCTGAAAAATACAAAAAACTAGAAAAAGCCCTAGCCCAGGCAACATTAGCGGTTATATCCTTAAATCATGTGCCAATCAGTTATGTGACATTTTTCATTTTATTTTCCAACGGTCCCTTGATCTCCAGAAAATATCTAACTTGTGGAAACAAGCTACTGTAGTACCTATTGCAAAGAAAGCATCGCCTAAGGTTCTAAATGATTTTAGACCCGTGGCCCTTACATCACTCGTAATGAAATCCTTTGAACAAATCATCAAACGGTATATTTTAGATAAAACCTGGAATATATTAGATCCTTTGCAGTTGGCTTAAGAGCAGGTAGAGGAGTGGAGGATGCCTCATTGACCCTCCTTAACTTAATTTATAATCACATTCAAGGAAATTAAACACATGCCCGGGTTCTATTCGTTGATTTTTCATCTGCATTTAATACTATTCAGCCGCACATCTTAACTGGTAAATTATTGTCTCATTTTAACATTCATCCTAAGATCGTCGGTTGGGTTTTGGATTTCTTAACTGGGAGATCACAACATGTTCGAGTGAACGGCACTTTTTCTGATGTATGTATGTCATCTACTGGCTCACCGCAAGGTTGTGTTATGTCACCACTTCTGTATATTCTATATACCGATGATTGCAGAAGTCACCATGATGATAGATTTATAATTAAGATCGCAGATGACTCTGCCATAATCAGTCTACTCCATAATTATGAAAAAAATCATGGGCCAGTGGTTGATGACTTTGTAAAGTGGTGTAAAAGTTCTTTCCACGAACTTAACATTGATAAGACCAAAGATTTGTGTATAGATTTCAGGAAAGACGCACCATTAGCTGAGGTAACAATTATTAATGGTAAAGAAGTGGAAATTGTTGAGAAATACAAATATCTGGGTTCTATTTTGGATAATATGCTGCGATGGGAGGATAACATTAATGTGATATTATGTAAATGCCAGCAGCGTCTGTTCTTCTTGAGGAAATTGAATTTCTTCAAAGTTAACAGAAGAATGCTCGTGCTTTTTTACAGATCATATATTGAAAGTGTCTTAAGTTTTTCACTCATTTGCTGGTTTGGAAACCTCACTGTACAGTGCAAGAACAAACTTGGTAGAATAGTAAACATCTGTAGTAAAATAATTGGAGTACAACAAACCAGTCTTAGTATTTTGTATAAAAAGCAAGTCACCACCCACTTTACAAGGAATTCAATATTTTACCATCTCGCCGGCGTTATTGGGTTCCAATAACTAGAACAAATACATCAAAACATTCGTTCATTCCCACTGCAATTTCTGTACTGAATCAAAACAGAAACGACTAGTCATCTCTGCTTTTAATGTGTACTGACCTTTTTTAAATATTTTATACATGTCTTATCTTTGTAACTTTTTAACTTGCCCGCTGTCGTACAAAGAATTGCCCACGCTTTTGGATAATAAAGAGCTATTGTATTGTATTTTATTGTATTGTATCGTATTGAAAAAAACATTGCATGAGTTAAAGAGCATGCACGATGCACATTCGAATGTTTATAATTTCTGAAAGGCAGTATATATTAACATCATCGGGATTTCAAATTTAAAGAGATATCTAAGTTCATTAAACATTTGTGTCGTTGAATTCCACGTGTGCCGCTATGATGTTAACGTGTGTTTGGAATGTTTAATTTTACTGAAAGTAACCATATCTGCATTTATATAGGCAAGTATGATATATGTTTTCAAGCCCGACTCAAAATGGACCAGGGTCGTTCATAACGCCGTGTTTGGACCGTGTTTCAATGATTATTGGGGCAGGCAATAGTTTTGATCAGAATCCTACATTTGGCAGTTTAATCCGATTCGGACGAGTTGTGTAGGCAAGCCGTGTATTTGTAGTTGCTTTGCCACATACCAAATGTTTTATTTGAGACTCTTTTGCGCGTTTGAAAAAGCACCCGGAGCAGCGGTTGGAGAAGCTCCGGCCATCCCGTATATATGAATGGTACTTTGCCCTGGATGCAACATAACATAGCAATGGCGAATACATGAATACGGCGACGTACACGTACAACATCCAAGGGAGAGACAGAAACAGCATCGTGAAAGGAAGAAAACGACAAAGGGGCCATCGAAAGTCCAAAACAACCATACCATATAAAAGACAGCCTGAGAATGTCAGACAAAGGATCATTCTACAGCCAAACTTTAACGCCGATGGCCGATTATATGTCGTCCGTTGAGAGCATTTGTAACCATACCAATGACACACTTTTGGGACAGCCCTCGACGAGAACAGCTGCTCAGATAATATGACGTTCAATTCTTAAGGTTCAAGTTTTCTCAAAATCTCTCACTTGACTTTGTTGGCGCTGACTGGCATATGGCTTTGTCAGCCAAAATGACCCGATCGAGAAACGGTCTTCACCTCAGAAATGTCGTAAAGAGCTAAGGCAAGCTATTGTCTTATTTCAGAGGACAGGGGTAGAAAGAATTTTGTGTATTTATGCGATGAGAAAGAAAAAAAAAACTGGGTAATATACTAATTTTCTTCGATATTTAGGTGAAAAATACTAATTTCAATAAAAGAGACTAAAGCGCTGGTACATCACACTGGAACTTCATCTGTATTTTTAAAGCACAGAAAGTTTCCCAATCATCAAAAATGTTCATGTGACTCAATGAAAACCATTCTAAAAGCCGTTGACTAACAACCCTTTCGCGGTTCTACCTTCCTGGCTTTTTGTCTGGACTGACCGTGGTTGCACGTAATCGTAACGCTGTGGTTTTTGTTGCCTTAAAGTATCACTCATTTACCTACTGAAGAGTCGTTTTAAAGGCTAGGTTATTTGGTCGAATTAATAGCGATTGAGAAAGACACAGACTCCAAATTTATACAGACAAAATAAAACTATACTTGAAAAAAATCGAGGTTTTTTATAACAAAGACATAACGAAGCAGTTTGCTTTGGTGGTATTTTCCTAATGACATAGCAAGCATAAGTCATTTCAGCTGTCGTTCTTGTAAAAGTATGGCAGTATATTCACACCTAGTCGTACGGATGATAAGCTTTTACATCGCGAACGAAAATTACTGCATTAACGTATACGTAGTGTTATTGACTCGTTTTAATGGCTAAAGTTCGAGCATTTACACCTCTTTGCGTCCCTGCATGATGGACAGTTGTTTGAAACAAGCAAAATCCGTTTCCAACAGATGCTATAAATGGTCTGCGGCCGATTTTCAAATAAAATCTTCTTCATGTTAAAGACTATGTGTTTTTGTATGGATAGTTATGTGGCCGACATATTTAAAAAAACAAACGTATTCGTTTAAACCGCCTTGGGTTGGCTGTAGCTTGTTTAGTGCTATTTTCACGGAGCAGCAAGCTGAGCAGTTACCAGTTGACTTTCGAACTGCTTATAAATCTCCAATAAGTTAGGCGGCCTTTAATACCCTGCACCGGGCATTAAGCCCACATGGATATTATCAATGCGCTGTACCATGTCATCGAAAAGAAATCCGAAATTCGGCATCATCATTTGATTGATTGGAAAATGTGGCCATTTCGATGAGTGAACGAGTTCCGTAAAGAATTATCGATGTGGTCAAGTGCATTTCACACTTACGTTATCTTGTACATCAATGGCCGCTTTAGATTCCAACAGCAATCTTGTACTTGCATCACTATCATTTGCTGCTGCCAAGTGAAGAGGAGTTAACCCACTCTGAGGAGAAATATAGATATGATGCAATGACTCAAGAATATCACATGACAACCTTGGTCAGAAACAGACCTGTTCTCTGTGTCATCATATGTCTTTGAAAGTTTATGAAGTGACCATTCTTGACCATTCTAAAAAGCAAGAGAGTATTTCTATATAAGATACAAGTAATAGTTTGGTTGATGTATTAGAAATCACTGTTTACTAAACGATTTAACATAATCACTGTGTTGATCTACTAGTTTCGGAACGATCTAGGTAATTGTAAATTCTATTTAAAACAAATAAGTTCTGAGTTGGTGAACAAATTGTTCATTAGTATACTATAAGTTCGAACATATGTGTTACTCATCAAAATATCTACAATTTCTCAAGATAAAATCTTATTCACATCATCAGGATTTTCAATTTCATGAGATATCTTGGTTATGCCATTTAATTGCACGCCTCTCGCTTTGTTGTCTAGTGTTTTGCTTAATTTTACCAATTTAGATACTGTATATGCATTAGGTAAGGCCAGAAAGAAAAAAAAATAAATTGTTCATCGGAATCGCCGTTTCTATTTTGCCCGACTAGAATTTTTTTTATTTAGGCAAATTTTTACTTCTGCTTTGCAAATACTTAAGTACCGCCGCTGGCGGCGCCCTACACTTTGTTAGGTTTTTGCGGGCATAGTGGGATTCAGAATGAGACTTCCTAGGTGCCTGCACTGAGCTCTGTCAACACGTTGTTGCGACGTCTGATTTTTTTCTCAATTTGGCTCAATTTCTCTGTTTTGTCAAGGTTAGTACATCATGACTATAAATGCAGTGATCGCCAACATTCGACGTGATTGCCATACAGTTAGTTCCAAAAACGCTGTTCAGTGCTAGTCCTGATAAAACGTTTGGCGTTTTATTTACCAAGATCGTGACAACAGACAATGGGCGGTGTATCTGATTGAAAGAAAATTGCATCGAAACTATAAAAAAATTATGTCAATGAAAAAACACATAAGTTACAAAATAATTACAAAGTTAATTCCCCATGTTATTGTTGAGAAACATAGCGTTGAATACAATAACCAGTATGAATGTATATTGTCTGAGATATTTCTGGTTCGGGGAAAAGATCATTTATTTTGCCTTTCCTGCATCCCGGCAAAAAATGCGAAGGGACCGCGGTTATCTTTGGGCTAGAAAAAAAAATCAAAAAATTCGCTGGCTGCTCCTGAATCTTGGTCCGAAAAATCCGATGAACACTTTTTTCCTCTGGCCTAAGTATGATATACTTTTGATCATGTTGCTATTTATACTTTCCTTTACATACCTATGCCCTGTCAGTTGCATTTATATTGGTCGAACTGAACCACGTGCATGACCACAAACGACCACACTAATGGTTTATTAACATACCGTGAATATGAATGACAATATTGAAAACTCACAGTATCGTTTAAACAGCATAACTTTACGGCTAATATGTTAATCATGGTTTGTAAAAACATCATAACTAATCATCTTAAAATAAAATGATGCTTTTGTCGGCTAGGGTTTGACCTTTCAGGTTTTTTTCTGAACCTTCGAAAAATCTCCAGATTTGCAAAATTCCTATAGTGCATGACAGTATTGCAAAAGTTTTGGGGCTACGTTGTGTTCTGCATGAACAATTGCCGTAAATTTTGACATTTATTTATGTTTGTTGTTAATATAAGGAAAATAACAGACTTTTGATCATTAACGTTAATATATGAGTGCGGGCGAGAGGAAAGCCGAAATTAACAGGCGATGTTTGGCTTTCCTCTCGCGCTTGCCGGTAAATGTTAACCCATGTTTGCTTACTTTCACTGATTAATCAACTATGCGTTAATATTCTTTTTCATGCTGTTATTGATTATTTATATTTTACAATCAATTGGCTCCTTTGCAATGTTGTAGGAAACATCTTTAAATGTTGGCATTATAATTGGATTGATTAGAAATCGTAGCTTTTTCGATGAGTGTATGAATCATATAAATAATTATCGACAAGGTGAGACTTACTTTCTCTTGTACATCAATGGATGCTTTGAGTGCCAACAGCAATCTTGTAATGTCATAACTATTATATGCTGCTGCTAAGTGAAGAGGAGTTAGCCCACTCTGTGGAGAAATTTACATGTATCCTTAATGATAGAATGGCTCAATGGCATTGCCATCGTCCGCTCGCACGGCTTGTTAGCCAGACAGGAGTCTTCCACTAACTATACGCCGTGCATGATCACGCTGATATACTGAGCGAAGGAAATCTGATAGAACTTGAAAATCAGGCGGACCAATTGCAGCACATGTTACATAAACAGAGAAATCCGTGATGGCGCCGGCAAAGTGCAGAGAGTGCAACTGCGACATAAATCGATGAACAATCTTCACATCAACGTTTCCCCGCCACTTACTTTGCAGTCTAAACTAAGTTTGGACTTGACGATCATGTTGGATCGAGGTACATTTGTAAACCATGTTTCACCAAAGTAAATACTTAAGCTAAGCTGCAAGACAGTGTTACAAATTTACACTCTCGCTTTGAATGCTTACGGGAAGAATTAGAAATGAAATGCAAACAACGACAGCAATCGCTGATTGGCTAGTTATAGGTCTCATAAAGTCGTGTGGTGGCCCCTTGAAAAATGATCTGTGGGCTCGATCGGCCAAGGCCTGATTTCAGGAAGCATCCAGCTGCCCGAACAGCAGGCCTTGGCAAGCGAAGATGTGACATTGCATGACAACCACTGTCTAGCACTTATCCTAATCCCTTTATTATGTCATTTCTTTTTTTTTTTTCATTTCAAAATGAAAATGACCATTTTTGATCATTCTCAAAACTTACAATGAGAGTGTATTTATCTGTAATACAAGTGATATGCCGATTGATATGGTATAACATTATGTTGACTAAACGATTTATTAAATCACTTTGTTTATCAGCGAGTGTCGGAAGGGTCTTCGTGCAGTTTAATTCCATGTACCACAGCTATGTTAATCCGTGTTCGCTCAATTTTACTGATAAAGCAACTGTATATGTGTTAATGTTCCTTTTAGTGCCTTTATTGATATTTTACAATCAGTTGACTCCTTTACAATGTTGTAGGAAACATGTTTGGAATTTGGCATTATAATTGGATTTATTAGAATCGTAACTTTCTCAACGAGTGTATAAATCATGTAAATAATTATCGACATGATCAAGGGTAATTCAGACTTACGTTATCTTTTACGTCAATATATGCTTTAGATTCCAACAGCAATCTTGTAGTGGCGTCACTATTCTTTGCTGTTGCCAAGTGAAGAGGAGTTTGCCCACTCTGTGGAGAAATTTACATGTATCCTTAAAGATAGAATGACTCAATGACATTGCATGACAACCATTGTCTAGCACTTATCCTATTCCCTTTTTATATCATTTTTTGTTCCTTTCAAAATGAAAATTACCGTTTTCGATGATTTTCAATACTAACAATGAGAGTGTATTTATCTTCAATACAAGTGATATGCTGTGATATACGGTATAACATAATGTTGACTAAACAATTTATACATTTCTTTTACTGATCAGCGAGTTTCAGGAGGGTCTTCGCAGTTGCTTGTCTATAAATTGCATTTTATTAAAACATCAGTTTCAACTTGGCAAACTAGTCCTGTACAGTAGTGTCTGTGCGATGCCTATCATGATATCTATAATTTCTCAAACACTACGGGGAAAAAGGCCTTCTAATTGTTCAGTGCAGCGCCGCCATCGTTTAAGCTCTGCCATTGCTATTGTCAATAGCAACAGATTTTTCAAGATGGCGGCGCCCAGAAAGAGAAGCTGCAATTATCGAGTTATAGTACTTATATATCTAAAAACAGCAGTAAATACAGGAGACGAAAAGTAGAAAATGATACTGCTGTATTTCTTTTTGCTAGATATACTTCCCAAGATATGTCGGATTATTGAAATACACCTGCAGACTGATTATACAGTCAATGTTTACAATATCGCGCAACGCATGTTGATGTCGCCGAACACCGGCAATACAAATGCAAAAAATGAACAAATTATGTATGCATTCAAAAATCGAAAACCACACAATGGCAGCATATTATCTCCAGATAATATGTGTAATTTTTTATTTACATAGTGGCAGCAATAAGCATAAAGAGGCGAGCGATGTAAATGGGGACGGTAAAGCATTGCAGCCGGTGAAAACGCCGTTGTTATCTATAGGGTATTCTGCATGTAAGGCGCTGAATTACTTGCGTCTGTAACAATGTAAACTTTAAAAAATTAAAGCAAAACTTCAAAAATCTTTAACCATACAATTGAAGTGCACAACATCAAGATTATTTGTGTATTTTTTTAAAGTCAATAGCTGAAGGAATAATAATCTCCAAGCGACCGATTGATTCGGGACCGGTGAATAATCACAGCCGGTATAAAATATGCCATTGTATTTGTATGGGCTTGGGAGTAATAAATTACGTCGCCGAATCACGACAGTAAAATGTAAATTTAAATAGAACCAACGCAACAGCAAAACATCGAAAATAATACCCTTGTAGGACAGTATCTTAAGATTATAGATTTAGATTTTTACATTCATAGCTGAAGAAATAAGTATCTTGAGGCAAGCGATCGGCACGGTAGCGGCGAAGAATTTACAGCCGGTAATACTGGGTGCGGGAGGGAGTAACGTATACGCGTACGTCGCCAAATCACGAGAGTAAAATGTAAATTTACACGAAACTAACGGAATATCCAAACATCGAAAATAACACCCTTGTAGTACAGTATCTCAAGATTATAGATTTAGATTTTTACATTCAAAGCGGGTGAAATAAATATTTTGAAACAAGCGATCGGCAATAGCGGCGAAGCTGGTAGATCATCAGCGCCCATTGTTTTCTATGGGGCGCGAGTATGTGTGTTGCCGAAAAACAGAAGGCGGTAAAAATGTAAAAATACAATAATTTGAGCCAATATTTAAAAATCGAAAATGATACGATTGTAGAACGACATCTAAAGATTACGGATTTAGATTTTTACATTCGTAGCTGATGAAATAAATATATTGAAGCAAGTGATCGGCACGATAGCGGCCATGAATTTGCAGATAGTAGACGCCATTGTTTTCCTATGGGGCGCGGGCAATGTGTTTTTTGTCGAACTACAGACGGCGGTTCAAGTGTAAAATCACAAGAATTTAAGCATATATTTAAAAATCGAAAACGATACGATTGTAGTACGGCATCTCAAGGTCTCAGGTGTGAATTTTTGTATTTATGAATGAAACACTAAAAAAATTGAAGCAAGCGATCCACAAGCTACCGACGACGGCGCAAAAACCATTGTTTACTATGGGAATTTTTCGTATCATTCATCCACACTTGCAATACCTAAAACTCGCCGGTTCAATTTTTTCATTTTTCGCACGAAATGGAAGAAAAGACACAGTCGTTCGGATGTTCATCGTAACAAAAATCGTATCGTTTTCGATTTTAAAATTACGCCCTACTTTTCTGGTACGAATTGGTTTCAGGGCTTAATTAGCAGTGGTGCTGTACGCAATTCGGACATAACCGCTTGTCTGTGTCAGCATAATTTTGGCAGAATTTTCGTAATTTATTTTATATGTAAGTAAAATACTTACATATACGTTTTCATGTATATGTATACTATATATTTAGAGAATCTTTAGGACAATGCTAGCGTGAAACGGCGGCAATAGCGTTATATATTTCTGACGGGCGTCAATGTCCATGAGACAGCGTGTCACTGCCGTAGTGGGCTCATGAATAATTCATTAGGACGACTACGCGTGAAACAAATTGGCTGCCAAAAAACCCGTAGTGAAAGGTGGAGTACATATTCAAATCAATAATATTTTAAATGTTAAGATATCTAAGCTTATTGCATGATGGTGCAGTTTAATTCCATGTACAACAGCAATGTTAAAGGTGAAATGAAGGGAAAAAAATTCTAAAAAATTACCCTGATCTAGGTATCAAGTATGTACAAGAAGATTTGAGACAATAAAGTTCAAAGAAAACGTCTAAAAACAGCCTTTTGTTTCTCAAAAAACTCGATTTCCAAGACTGACCCAGAATCAGTTTGTCAATCGATTTCTCAAATTCGCTTCCAGAGGGCATTTAGTGACGTCATGTTAGTCAAAAATAACGTTTCTCAGTGACAGCGAGAACGTTTCAGACTATTCAGACCTCAAAGACTTTGCTAAAGGACAATGGTACTCTGGCCTAATACTCTCAATATTTCATTTTTTCTATTAATTCAATAACATGAAAGACCAGGTTTGAAAATAAAAAGCGCACAACTCTGTAAATGACTCTGTACACACGCGCACATGATCAGAAATTACAGAATACCATTCGCTATGGTGTGGAGGCTGTAACACCGCGTACTAGCGCGTTGAAGCAATCGAGGTACTCCAGGTACCTAATGCTGGAAAATCTTTACTACCAGCGATGCCGGCTGATGATTGACACTGCCGAAGTATTCCCATCCCGTTCTCGGTCACGAAGGCTAAGGAGACTGCATTCGTGGACAAAGGAACTTCATGACTCCCCTAAACTGAGATATCGATGTCATCCACGGGATGTTGGAGATACTTCTCCGGCGCGCCGGCCATGGCCTGATACTGAAGTAGCATACTGATCATTAGATGATAAAAAACCAAACGGCCCTTTTCAGGGCCACCCCCCCTGCCAAAAGAGATAATCCGTTTGATAATATTAAGATTATCACTGACACTCACAGAACACTGTACTTGTTTATTTGTCCTACACACACACTACATGCAAGCGTTCTCAAAAATCGACGCATTCATGTCACACATTTTGCTACTTTTTGCGGCCAGTGTTCTAAACCGCAGCATGCTATGCTGCGACATTGAAGTGGCGGTGATGCCAAAGAAGCCGAATTTTGCACGATTGTGGGGCTCTGAACTTATTCGAATTTTCATCACTTTGTGTTTGAAAACATAATGGTCTGAACCACTAAAACTATGAAAAAATACAATTATTATTTCTGTCATAGGAAGGACTATCTTTTCGTACAAGCCACTTGACTGTAAACAAACAATTTGCAGTAAATGCTATAAAACATGACCGAGGTCTGATTGGTTTCGCCTACATTTCAATTTTACTTTAAAATTATGACTGAATTGTACACGCGATCATCAACAACTCTAATACAAGATGTACTGCCAGTGTCACAATTAAAAGTAATACGTTTCAGACTATTCAGACCTCGAAGACTTTGCTAAAGAACAACGGTACTCTGGCCTAATACTCTCAATATTTCATTTTTTGTTTTAATTCAATAACATGAAAGACCAGGTTTGAAAATAAAAAGCGCACAACTCTGTAAATGACTCTGTACACACGCGCACACGATCAGAAATTACAGAATACCATTTGCTATGGTGTGGAGGCTGTACCACCGCGTACTAGCGCGTTGAAGCAATCGAGGTACTCCAGGTACCTAATGCTGGAAAATCTTTACTACCAGCGATGCCGGCTGATGATCGACACTGCCGAAGTATTCCCATCCTGTTCCCGGTCACGAAGGCTAAGGAGACTGCATACGCGGACAAATTAACTTCATGACTCCCCTGAACTGAGATATCGATGTCATCCACTGGATGTTGGAGATACTTCTCCGGCTCGCTTGCCATGGCCTGATACTGAAGTAGTATACTGATCTTTAGATGATAAAAAACCAAACGGCCCTTTTCAGGGCCACCACATTTCCCCCACCCCAAAAGAGATCATCCGTTTGATAATATTAAGATTATCACTGACACTCACAGAAAACTGTACTTGTTCATTTGTCCTACACACATTACACGTAAGCGTTCTCAAAAATCGGCGCATTCATGTCACACATTTTGCTACTTTTTGCGGCCAGTGTTCTAAACCACAGCATGCTATGCTGCGACATTGAAGTGGCGGTGATGCCAAAGAAGCCGAATTTTGCAGGATTGTGGGGCTCTGAACTTATTTAAATTTTCATCACATTGTGTTTGAAAACACAATGGTTTGAACCACTAGAAATATGAAAAAATACAATTATTATTTCTGTCATAGGAAGGACTATCTTTTCGTACAAGCCACTTGACTGTAAACAAACAATTTGCAGTAAATGCTATAAAACATGACTGAGGTCTGATTGTTTTCGCCTTCATTTCAATTATACTTTTAAAATTATGACTGAATTGTACACGCGATCATCAATGACTCTAATACAAAATGTACTGCCAGTGTCACAATTAAAGGAATAGTCTAAGATAACGAAAGGGAAAAGATGGCACCGGCCTGCTCATAATTTCCTCTAGCTGACGTTTCTGCATCAACCTTTATGCGCGGTCGTTCGATATCGTACACATACACCTCTCCGATCGAGTTTGAGTGCTTGCCTGGCGAGGAGAGTTCGAATGGTTTTCATCAGTATTGTGGTAATAAAAAAGGGTTGGAATAGCATCCAGCTTCTGGCGGAATGACTTTTTTGTAATCCAATTAATGATATGATGGTCGGAGAAACAACAAATGCCGAGTCTTCAAAGTGCACCAAACATATGCAGAGCCATGAGTCTTGACTCGGCTGCCAATATTTTCTCCTGACTGCTTCTTTCTGCTTCGTGGCTCTGTAAAGAAGCTAAAAAGCTTGCTCCTGACCATGTACAGTTATTGCCCTGCAACTCCTTGGCTGGTTGTGTTGGGGGAGTGGGAGCCCCACTTCCCCAACACGTCCAGCCGAAGAGTGGCAGGGCTATGGAACTGCAGCAATGAATAGCAAGCATGCCACTTGTATTTGACTCATATGACCAAAGAACCGGAAGTAAGGACGTTTGCGGGCATTTGAAATTGCGTTTTGTGGATAGGGCTGACACCCAACTACATTTTCGAGAACTGCGATTAATTTTTCGCATCGCCGACAATTTTTTGTCATAATGAGCATATGTGAGATAGACTAAATAAAATGCTATAGTTTTTGAAAATTTGAAAATTATTCTTTCATTTCCGCTTTAATCAGTGTTTGCTTAATTTAACTTATTAAGCAACTATATATGTGCTAATGTACTTTTTCATGCCGTCATTGATATTTTACAATCCATTGGCTCCTTTGTAATGTTGTAGGAAACATGTTTGGAATTTTGCATTAGAATTGGATTTATTAGAAATTGTGGCTTTCTCGATAAGTGTACGAATGATGTAAATTATTATCGACACGGTCAAGTTCAATTCAGACTTACTTCATCTTGTACGTCAGTAGATGCTTTAGATTCCAACAACAATCTTGTAGTGGCATCACTGTCATTTTTTACTGCCAGGTGAAGAGGAGTTTGTCTATGCTGCGGAGGAATATAAATATATCCTTAATGATAGCATGACTCAATGATATTGTATGACAATCACTCTCTTGCACTTATCCTATTCCCTTATTATGTAATTTCTTTTTTCATTTCAAAATGAAAATAACCATTTTCGATCATTCTCAACACTAACAATGAGAGTTAATTCATATTCAATACCAGTGATATGCTGATTGATATGGTATGACATAATGTTGATTGAACAATTTAAACAATCACTTTGTTGATCTGCGAGAGTCTGAAGGGTCTTCGTAGTTGCTTGTCTATAAATTGCATTATATTAAAACATCAGTTTCGACTTTGCAAACAAATCCTGTACAGTAGAGTCTGTGCAATGCCTTTCCTAATATCTATTATTTCTCAAAGGCTCGAAACATATTCACATCAAAAGGATTTTAAACTGTGATTTATCTAAGTTTATTAAATGATGGTGCAGTTTAATTCCATGTACAGCGGCAATGTTAATCCATGTTCACTTAATTTTACTGATTAAGCAACCATATATGCACTAATGATCTTTTTCACACTGTCATTGATATTTGACAATCAATTGGCTCCATTCTAATGTTGTAGGAAACATGTTTGGAATTTTGCAATACAATTGGATGTATTATAAATCATGGCTTCCTCGATGAATGTACGAATCATGTAAATAATTATCGACATGGTAAAGTGCAATTCAGACTTACTTCATCTAGTACGTCAATGGATGCTTTAGATTCCAACAGCAATCTTGTAGTGACATCACTGTCGTTTTGTACTGCCAGGTGAAGAGGAGTTTGCCTATGCTGTGGAGAAATTTAGATATATCCTTAATGCTTGAATGACTCAATGATATTGTATGACAATCACTCTCTGGGATTTATCCTTTTCCCTTATTATGTAATTTCTTTTTTCATTTCAAAATGAAAATAACCATTTTCGATCATTCTTAAAACTAACAATTAGAGTGTATTTAACTTGAATATAAGTGATATGCTGATTGATATGGTATGACATAATGTTGACTAAACGATTTAAACAATCACTTTGATGATCAGCGAGTGTCGAAAGGGTCTTCATAGATGCTTGTCTATAAATTGCATTATATTAAAACATCAGTTTCGACTTTGCAAACAAATTCTGTACAGTAGCATCTGTGCGATTCCTATCCTATGTCTATTATTTCTCAAAGGTGGAGAACATATTCACATAAATGGGATTTTAAATTTTGAGATATCTAAGCTAATTGCATGATGGTGCAGCTTAATTCCATGTACCACAGCATTGTTAATCCGTGTTAGCTCAATTTTACCGACTAAGCAACTATATAAGCGTTAATGTTCCTTTTCGTGCCGTTATTGATATTTTACTATCAATTGGCTCCTTTTTTAAGTTGTAGGGAACATATTTGGAATATTGCATTACAATTGTATTTATTAGAAATCGTAACAGTATAGCGCCACGTACGGCGGGTATTTAGAGAAAAATAAAAATCGAAAAGCAACAAAACACAAACCGAAAGAAAGCTAGAATTATTATTAGCTGAATGCAATTTGATATTTGTGCAATGCAAAAATAAAATAAAATAAATAAACAAACTAGAAATTTGTATATAGCATGTTCTATGGTAGTATTACGAGAAATATAGAGAAAGAAAGAAAGAAGGAAGGAGGGAAAATGAGCGAAAACTAACAGTTCCAGAGCTGGTCTCTGGATTTAATTATCGACATGGTCAATTGCAATTCAGACTTACTTTATCGTGTACGTCAATGGATGCTTTAGATACCAACAGCAATCTTGTAATGGTATCACTGTCATTTTTTACTGCCAGGTGAAGAGGAGTTTGCCCATACTGTTGAGAAATATAGATATATCCTTAATGATAGAACAAATCAATGATATTGTATGACAACCACTGTCTGACACTTATCCTATCCATCTTATTCGATACCAACAGGAATATCGCGCATGGCCTTGAAGAATGCGTAAATTGAGGCGAAAAACAACTTTTTTATATTGATCCTTATAGGCAAGCGTCCGAGCTCGCGAACTGTCACTGCTCACTGCATGTACTTGTTGTGGTCGCTGTAGAAGAAACAACGTGGCACATTGAAGTTTATTGGTTTGATATTTAGGAAACGTAACTAGAGTTAGCAAATGTAATGACTCAACTACAAGCACCACCAAAATTTTGCTCAAAAAAATACTGCTGAAATCACTGATGTGTTCAAAACGTCACGTCAAAACAAAGACCCAGCCGCGAGCGCATCTTACCGCAAGATATTCATAACTGTTGCTCAACTTGTCAAGTGAAAACATCAACCCGCTAAACTCAAAAAGATCGTGGCACGAAATAGCGAAGTTCACCGCCAAAGCAATTCTGTTAAATCACGCCTCCAATTTTGACCTCAACATTTCAAGATCAACCAATTTCTCAGACGTTGTTCAGACATTGTGGTCCTGTCGACTGGCGCGGCCGGCAGCCATTCTGTCGTTCATCTTTGGAAATTGTAAAATTGTGAGACGATGAACAGCTAGGATTTACCCGAACAGAATATCGACACGCCGCGGGAGAAATAACTAGAAGCATGGCTCGAAAACATTGACTAGGACTTTGTGAAATATGCAAGAACTGGAAGTCAAAGAACCGGATTTTGTTTGGGTGTTGTTCAGAAAAAAAATCACATATTCATCGCAATAAGCAATATTCTCATCGGTGAATTTTTCTAAGGCTACTGGCATTAGTTTTTTAAAAGTCCATTCCCCAACTGACCATCAGCTTCTTACAGCTCGTGCGACGGCACTGGTTGGACATCTTCTGCACTATCGTCTTATTCGTCATCGCCATATAATTCGCCTTTTTTCTTGGAGAGATATCTAATGCTTCACACGATACAAAGCATTGCCATACATTTTGTAACCAATGATCGCTGAAACGTAGCTGTGGGTCCATATAGCTGTGGTGTTTTCGGACGGGATTCCTGACTTTTACACGCTGGTTAACGTTTTGACTTTTACGTTATTAACCCCACTGTGGTGGCGGGGTTAAAAACGTAAAAGTCTAAACCAGAAATCCCGTCCGAAAACACCACAGCTATGGACCCACAGCTAGCTGAAAAGGAACTTTTCGCCACCTCTCTGAGTGACGAGAAAATCGCATTGCCAAGTAGCTTTATCCCCACCACGCAGTAAGATTTCCATGCAAGACAGTCAAATCCTGTAACTTGGGCAAGATTGCCTTCCCACTCCTAAATCTCCGTTTGACCAATTAGGGTGTCGCAGGATGAAGATAAATCAGAAACTTGTTCAAGTCTGTGTATTTTCAAAAACTAAAATAATTTGCAAAAGTTCCTCCGTAAAATTTGGCCGTTAGGTTGTGCCGGTGAAACTCCCCTGTATGGCGTTCATCCCACTCAGCGCGTTCACATAATCCTACTTACACGTTTCACATGAAAACAGAACCCAAAACATCGCATTCTAAGCGTTCACCCAACTCACACGTTCAGAAATCACGCACTTGAACCAGGTCTTGTAAACCAGTAGCTCTGCATGGCAGTGCTGTGTGTTACCGGCGTTATACGGCCTCCCTCTCTTGTGCTGGGAGGCCGTATAACGCCGGTAACACACAACCCTGCCATGCAGAGCTAGTAAACCAGTAAATAAATCCAGAGAATCAGACGTGCTGGCGGTAGGGTCTTTGTTTTTCTTTTTGAATGCATAGTGATTTCAGCAGTAATTCCTTCGGATCATGTTGGTCAACATCAAACATACCTACACAACTTGTGTCTGCGGGCCCGAGTGAGAGTGGTTCCACATCCCTTTAATTTGAAGTACAGCATCGCATCGTCACCTTTACATTGAACTAGTTGGCTTGTTCGCCGACAATCGACAAAGCAAACTGATTGAATTATGAATGCACAAGTTTTAATGAAGGGTTGGTGGGAAAATGCTCGACGTTTCGGGCTTTTTGACGTGGTAACAGTCGTTTCGGGCTCTGGCGCTGGCTTGGGCGATGCATCGACTGCCGATGCTGGGTCCGGCTAATGCACCAGGCCTAAATTACCTCTTTTTTACTCTTACCTAATGCATCACCACTTGAAACGTTAAAGCATTCTCATACTCAAGCAAAATAAAAAAAGAGTTTGAACAAATGGCACTCAAGATTCAAACGAACAGTGGACGTACATCGCAATCAAAACACATACTTATGTGCGTAAGTTGGATATAAATATAATATGCATTCATTACGACCCTCTCCGTCTCAATTGTTACAGTGATCACGTTTAAAATCCCGCTCTCGCGTGGCTAGTGATATCATCACTCTTTATGCTCCATACCACGTGATCGCCTAAAAGTTTGAAAACACAAGCCCCGCGAACTTCGCTTAGCGGCAGGCCAGTAACAGTTTTATTAGCGTTCGTTATTCTCAATCGGGTGTTAGTTTCGACTTATTTCCTCTTCAATCGACAATTAGGATGGGATAGATATAATCTAGCTTGGTTTTTATCATGTGGTCCGGCGGGAAAATGGTCAAAAGTTACCGCTACTATCCCTTTAAGTTCTTCAAGATATCACTCTAGTCTCTAATAGTAAACACTGACTGTCAAAAGGTTCCAAAATAACGTCGAATTCACATCATCGTGTCATAAGCGATGAATACAATGAAATCACGATATTGGACAATTTGGACAGTTGCCCAGATGTCCTGTTTTACCTTTACCAATTGAATGATTACGATTTTAAAGAAGCTACGTCCAACGTACGAACTTGTGAAAGTTACATGCTGACCAGACTGGTGTGAAGATGAACTACAAAATACGGTCACATGAAAGATAATTATCGGGACTACCGACGAGGACCCCTTCGCAACAACTCTTTCCGTCAAAATCTATGGAAAAAAGAACCACCCTGCAACAACATCTTTCAGTGGCGCAATCAACATCAAATGTGACGGCTAACTCTATGAAACTTGACACTGTGAAATCAATCCGCAGAGCTACAATCTGAGGCATTTATTGTGATGTTGAATTATGACAATGGCGGCGAAGGAAAAAATTGTTTATCATGCGCGCGAAATCTCTGCTTTGCAATTGCCTACGGACATGGAAAGTCCATACCCGCACTAAACTGTCCTTGCTGAAAATTTATCGTCTCTTGCTGACGCTAAATCCTGCCCTCTCATTACTCAAATATGGACGCCCTCAATGTAAAGCAGACGCGGAAACTCTATATGCTTTTGTTGAGATACGAGAAAACATAAAGCTAATGGTGTGCATTTCGAGCGGAAGACAAATAAACAAACAAACAAACAAAAATAAACAAATAGTACAACAAATTTTTCAACTGTATGCTGATCGAATATATTCTTGAAACAGAATCCAAGCAATATGCTAAGGATGAGTACTTTCATTGCGACGAACTATGACATTACGTTCATGTTTGACAACATGGTATGCCAGGTAATACGTACTGGTGCGGAAAAGAGATATGCAAAATTTAATGTCGAGTGCGTTGAGTGCGGGAATATGTATGCAAGTGTAGTTGGGTCTGATGCGACAAAACTATATGCTTAATGAATGCGTTGCGGCGCGAAAACACCAAGCAATATAAATACGTTACGATTGGGCCAAGGCCACTATGATATTACTAGTTAAACGACACAGTCCCCTAAAATAATAACGAATATGCAAACATCTGTCATCTAATAGCATGTATATCTCCAAGCAAAATGAAGATTATTTAACACAGATTAAAAACATACATCATCATCATCGTCATCATCAATCTCTCCCTCTCTCTCTCTCTCTCTCTCTCTCTCTCTCTCTCTCAATTTTAGAAATGGAGTTTTTTTTAATGTGTAATATAGAAGCGGTAATTGTACACGGTATATTAAGAGTGAACGTGGTTAATTTATGTCTGGGGTGGGTTATCTTTGGAAGAGACGCGCTGCGGGTGAAGGAGAAATATTATTTCAATTACAGAAGGAGGAAAATTGTTCAAGCAGACGTATCTGCCTTAGATCAGCAAAATGGTTTGATATTTGATATATTTCATATATGATACGTTTGGCAGTATTTATCATCTTGGAATATAACACAACTTTGGCTAAAACTAAACTGAGGAGTTTCAATAGAAACAGTTACTAAAGAAACTTCTAAGCCACTGAAATTTTTGTGTAAAGTTTTGGTAAAATTTGCATCTTCATTGAAAGAATAACCCTCAGATATGGGACCATTGTCACAGCAAATATACTTTCCTTTAATGTCATTCGATTTGGACTGCAACTATTTAAAAATTTGGAATATTTACTGACTAAACCTGAAATATGTTGTACCATATACTAATGAATATGCTCATAACCTTTGCAATAACTGTTATCCGATTATGTTAATGTGAATTTTGAATCAATGCTAGTTGACATTAGCCAATGATAAAATGAGTTCCCGACACAGTTATTTTGTTGGATATTAAACGACGTCAAAGATACCTAACAAGTTCTGAACTTCATCCATAGGGAATTCAGTCTCCGATGATGATGATCAGATGGTGACGATGATGGTGATTAAACATTAAAAATGAAGGAAAATAAAAATATAATCGGACTCAGTAAAGTTGTTGTTGTTGTTATTGTTGTTGTTGATAGTATTTGATGAAAAGAACAAAGTATGGGTTGCAAATTCAATACAGCCAAACTATACACATGCACTGCAAAATTCAATACAGCCTTTATAGTATGCTATACACATGCGCTGCAAAATTCAATACAGCCTAACTATACATGTGCGTTGCAGCCTAACTATACTATGCGTTGCAAATTCAATACAGCCTAACTATACATGTGCGTTGTAGCCTAACTATACATTTGCGTTGCATAATGTTAGGCTGTATCGAATTTTGCAGCGCATGTGTATAGTATACTATAAAGGCTGTATTGAATTTTGCAGTGCATGTGTATAGTTTGGCTGTATTGAATTTGCAACCCATACTTTGTTCTTTTCATCAAATACTATCAATAAAAACAATAACAACAACAACAACTTTACTGAGTCCGATTCTATTTTTATTTTCCTTCATTTTTAATGTTTAATCATCATCATCGTCACCATCTGATCAGCAGCATCGGAGACTGAATTCCCTATGATTCATCAGGGGGGAAGTGGCGATTATCATGTCATACCAGTTGTGAAAGTCAACAGGGTAATGTTTTGAGTGACTGTAAAGACTAAGCTTACGTGAAGCAGTGTATCGTAAAGAGTTTTTATCGTCAAAAGCTGGGTTACTTTTTCAATCGAAAACTTTGTGATCCCGATGAACTTGCAATAATCTCTGTAAATATTCCATACATTTTATAATTAGAATATGTCTCTGTCCGCGATATTGTTTTTTGCACCATAGTTAGCAGCGTCAATTATTTTTCTTTAAACAGTTTTCACAATGGCATGTTATATTCGTGCACAGTCCATGGATTCGCCCTCCCCACAAAGAAAACAAAATCAAAACACAAATTCAAAGAGGGGAAAAAACTTATATATATGATTGGCGACGCCATGACTCTGAAAGAAGTGTAACGCTATAAGTCCTGTAAGAATCCATTGGAATACATGGTTAAACAGAGTGTAGTTCACAGCCAGGCTAGTAAGCAATAAAGACACATCGATTCAATATGCTGTCACATGTTTCAGTTATGCGATATTTGAACGATATTGGAATACATAAATTTAAAGAAAAAGCGAGCGTGTCTTATGAGAATTAGCATATTACACAACATAGTAATAGTAACATGTTTTCGCTGTTTTGACAAAGCTGATCTCTCATATTACGAAACTAGAGCTCCCCCTGCGGCATATTATGCAATTATTTCTAACTGTTCTAAAAACACTAAGTAATAATAATTTTGCAATGTGTCAGTATAAAAATTATCTAAAAAAATGCAATGCTAGCAAGATTTCACAGGTAACGTCTGTGGCTCTCCCCTGTTTATGTTCGCTAATTTTGAAGGCTTTTCAACTGAATGATTTTTTGCGAAAACTATTTCAGAAAAAAATCATTAAGTTCATGGGCTTCAAAATAAGATAAAATCAGCAAAGCAAACATTAAATTCGATTTCATAAATTATCTGAGTCTTATAAAGCGATGGAAGTTCCGACAAATAAATGTCTTTCACGAAATAACATAAAAAGTCAATGAAATTGTGATAAAATAGAGTCTAGGTCATGGTTTCATTCATTTAGCAATGTAATATATGAGTTTAACATGTTGGCAGTAGAAGGTGAGACTTGGACACGTTGGGACAAGTACATGTGGCTCCAGATACAAATGTTAAGGTAACAACCTACTGTTTTAGGCTGAGTAATCCTGAACTAACTTTGTCTTTGTAATGCTGCTAAACAGCCTCTTAACTAGATGCATTGTTCACAACAACATGTGTCGCTGATCAAAACTAAGAGAATAAAGCCCTATTGTACATTCAGTAAAATGATGCACGATATGAAAAAGTAACAAACAAACAAACAGATTAGCTTCTTCTGCTAAGCGATTTGATATAAATGATTACAAAGGCGTTTCAGATATTTGCCCATTCTGTGAGTGCATATGGCTTTTATGGCGGCAGGGGATATCTCTTGGGCCGGTGAACTGCTTAGTATACAATTCTGTCACTCTAATAAAGAAAAATACAATATCAAGTTTGAAAGGAAAGTGGTTGTTAAAAATAGGATAGACAGAGACAATGTAAGTTAAATTCACTTCATTGAATTCTCCTTTGACGAATGACTTTTGAAGGTAAATTAATTAAAAAACTACCCGTATATACGGATGTCGGCAGAGAAGCTGAGGCGAGCGTGACCCAATGATTGCTACATCTAGCACAACAATAGCCAGCCACTAAACGTATAGCCACAAAATATGACAAAACATGTAGGGTGCTTTTTGGTGTCTACCAGATGACAACTTTTGACATCATTACTCCATCAATCACGCTGACAGTAAAACAATGCAGATTTAGTAAACTTTAAACCTATGATTGTAACGCATCTTTGACGATTTTAATTAAGTATACTAGAGTTACCCAAAGTTTGTGGGCTGATTTCATCAAATATTAAAACAAATGAAGAGATAAATTTTAACTGACAATCATGCTCATGAAGAGACGATCACAAAATTCAGGCAAAATAAGGTTGACAGACCATAGCATAGTACAGGGTGAACTCTAAGGTGACTGGGGGCTCGTACGTCCAAGAAGTGCTGTAGGAAAGGCAGACTCTCAAGCACAGGCGCTCTTCAACTGGGTAGTATATCTATTTTCGGCTCGATATATCGATCCCGTAGTCGATATGCCCGCCACTGCAACCTACACACTCATTTAGGTTGCAGTGGCGGGCATATCGACAGATCGAGCCGAGAAGCTTTCTATTTAGCAGATTACCCGGCTCGAGCGCCTGTGCCCGCCTCTTGTATGTCACTCCAGCCGTAGCACGTTCTGCGTAGATGTCGTACAAAGACATGCCGCTTTTTCCGATCGTTTCTTCCACAGAACTGTCATTTAAGGTTCAGATTCAAAATGTCGTTAAAAATATTAACATTATCGTCTTGTCGTTTTAGAAAAAACCTTGTTTATCAGTGTACTGGTCTCGCGGTTGTATTCAGTTACCTATAATCAGTTGTTTGCATGCCAACACATTGGCCTGTTTACAATCTCCTCTGCACACTAATCATGACCGTAATTTACACAGACGTAAACATTCGATCCCACCCTTAATGTCAAAGGTGAAGGGGATTAACTTGATCCCGGTATCAAGTCTCTTGCCTCAATCGTGTTTACCAACTTAAAAAACATACATTGCTAAAATCATACTAATCAATATCTATGAGTTTCGTATAATCGTTACTCGGTTTTTTGCAAACCCTTTATAGTTTCATCTACGCGAGTACGCCCATGAAATAACTGGAATGAGCGAAGAGGTCCCTCCCGCTGGGTTGCGATGGAGACGGGATGTCTTGGTTTCATGACGGGTTTCTTGTTGCTAAATTTAATGACTAAAATTTCAGTTGAAGCTTATTAATATCACATTGCACTATTGAATGGGAATATATACAGTACTATATTCACTTACGTTGTTCTGTATGTCTACTGGTGCTTTGTATTCCAACAGCAATTTGGTCGTCTTCTCTTTACCGTACTCTGCGGCATTGTGCAATGGTGTATCGCCATCCTGCAGAAAAAATGAATAATTAAGCAATAACCCTCGCCGCAGGAGGGTATACACGAGATTTTGGTACATGCGCGACATATAGCACGAGCCGATAGGCGAGTGCTATATGGAGCAAATTGTACCAAAATCGAGTGTATACCCGACTGCGAAGGGGGTTATTGCTTAATTATGCTATTATATTATATCAACTTGCGTGTCTTTGTTGTCTTACTTGGGTATTTTCATCACTCTAAGCCCCCAAATGCAGAAAACGGACGTCTGGGAGATCAAACATCGAAAATTCTGCGCCCGAGACCGAGCATTTGTATAAATTGGGATTATGTACTGAGGCACATGGTATCCTACGATGAATACGCATTATGTTCATATCGACATTGCATTTTATTCGCATGCAACAAGAACACTATACTTGTCAAAAAATACCTGCTGCAGTCACATAGAAAATTGGTCAAGAGTGTAAATGAAAAGAAAAACGTAACAATTTTTTCGTAAATTTACATAAGAACAATAGTCCTTGCTTTTTTGGCATAGGCCTACTAAAATAGAATTGTCTCATTTTGTACCGCATACGCGTATATATACGGTATACGTCGACCGTCGCGACATTCGGAGGTGGCACATTGAAGTTACATGATCTATTTTTGATGAATAACTTGGAGGTTAATTGTACAAGAAAACTAGCAGTTTTAAAATAATCCAGACTTGCGATGACCACAACTGTGATGAACAGTTGTGCAGAGTGTGTTGCAGGGAGAGCTGGACGCTGACACTGCTCGTTGCATTTGATGTCAAATTTCGTCGCAGTCGTCAGGAGTCATCCCATTGTTATTTTGAACTTCTTGGTCTACATCGTTAGGACATACCGATCTGTTACAGCCCAAACTTTGGTAAAGCGTATCTGATATACTGTTACTGTGAGAAAGTGTCAATTTATTTGTGTATGAACGAACACTATCTTCATTTTAAAGATATATCGCGTCTCGACTCCCGCAATATCAAGCAAAGTGCACTGTGCGCTGTCGCCCTAATATTTGTGTGCATCACATCCTAAATGTGCTGCTTCAGAGATGTCTTTCATCATCGATCCCAACTTATTTACACCAAGAGGTGAGTTTCAGACCAACACTTAATCTGTGTATCCAAAGTCGGTCTTCAGTCTTTGAAACAAAGTGGACTGTTTCGGTTCTTCTCGAGGGTCTATGGTTTAGATAGGTACGTTCAAATGCACCGACCGGGCAATTTTCGAAAATGCTGGTTTAGGGGCCCGTTTTACCACCGCTATCGGTGCTAAAACAGTATTTTAGCATCGATGATATGAGCTCCCGTCCAATCAGAATGGAGGGAGGGCAGGGTGGGAAAGAAATGGGAGTCAGCTGCCCACGACTTGTGGTCTCAAATATAAGTATGGCACGAATAAACACGACCAGTAGAGGGGGGTGAATTCAACGCTGTCAGTGTAGATAATTATGCAACATTACTCCAGTTCTTGCCTTTCGCGATGTTGTCTAAATTATACAGCAGGATATACTTAAGCAATACTGTATCCCCTCCCGGGCCTTCATGGACAAAAGCAAATTTTGCACAACACAATGTACGAGGCGAAGGCGAGCACACCATATTATTATTATTATTAAGCATTTTAATAGCGCCATATATCCACTAATGAAGTGCTCAAAGGTGCTTTGACATAAGTAAAAAACTCACAATTTTTTTTTAAAACTCCGTTAAAAAAAGAAACACGTGGAGCAAAATAAAACGTGGACAAAACAATAAAAAAGCGTCAAACATTGGCTAGATTAAAATCCATAGACGTGTTTAAAAAGATGAGTCTTAAGCAATCATTTAAAATTATCCACGGAAGTGCACTGTTTGATGGAAATCGGTAGGTCATTCCATAATTTCGGTGCAGCGTTGCTAAATACACGGTTACCAAATGACTTGGTTGAAACTCTCGGTAACTTCAACATGCAACTATTCTCAGAGCGGAGACAACGAACCGGTCGGTATTTGGAAAGAAGATCACACATGTAAGGTGGTGCACTATTGTGAATTATGCGAAATGTATGCAACAAAATCTGGAATTCAATGCGCTTGTTGACTGGCAACCAGTGGAGCTCGCGAAGGACAGGAGTGATATGATTGAACTTCCTGGTTTTGGTGATGAGGCGGGCAGCGGTATTCTGAACAAGTTGTAGCTTATTCATACTGTTTTGAGAGATTCCATAGAGGGGACTATTACGATGATCTAGTCTCGATGTAATAAAAGCGTGGTCTAGGTGTTTAGTTGTGTCAATTGTCAGATACTTGCGAATGTAACTGATGTTCCTGATATGAAAAATGCAGATTTGCACACAGCATTGACATGGCCATCCATACTCATTGAGTTATCAAATTTAGCCCCTAGATTTCTTGCAGAAGCAGTTAGAAAAATCATAATTAATAACATCTCGGTTACATAACAATCTGTATAACTTTGATTCATGGTCCAGTTTTGAGAGATTCTGACGAGAACCGAAGAGCAATACTTCCGTCTTATCGGAGTTCAGTTTCAATAAATTTGTGGTCATCGAGTGACGAATGTCTTCTATGGCATTTTCCATTAGGTTGATGCTTGAATCGATGCTGGTTATTTTGAAACATAAATAGTGTTGTGTGTCATTGGCGTACAGATGAAAGTGTACATAGCGTCACCTGATGAGATCGCCAAGAGGAGAAGTGTAGACTGTAAACAAGAGAGGTCCGAGAACAGAGCCTAGGGGAACACCTTAATGCAATGACTGTGCTGTAGAGAAAGATTGGTTTATCTGGACTATTTGTTTTCGATCAGACAGGTACGATCGAAACCAGGATAATGCAGTGCCATCAATGCCAATGGAATTTGATAATCGTGATAGAAGAATATCATGGTCTATTGTATTGAATGCTGCCGAAAGGTCTAAGAGTACAAGCATTACTACTTTCTGCTGATCAAGTGCAAGCATGATGTCGTTCTGTACTCGCAACAGTGCCGTCTCAGTACTGTGATGCTTTTTATATGCCGATTGCATTGGTTCATGAAGATTATTAACAGACATGTGATTAATGAGTCTTCTTGCCACAACTTTCTCAATAATCTTAGATAAAAACTGTAGATTTGAAACTGGACGATAGTTCTTGAGAACATCCTGGTCTAAATTAGATTTCTTCAGAAGAGGTGTGATGACGGCTGTTTTAAATTTGTCAGGGAAAGTGCCCGTAGAAAGTGACAGGTTCACAATATCAGTAATAGCAGGCAGTACACTGGCAAGGCATTTCTTTAAAGGCCAGGGACTTGATACCCGGGATCAAGTTAACCCCGTTCACCTTTGACATTCACGGGCGGGATCAAATGTTTATGTCTTTGTAAATTACGGTCACGATTAGTGTGCACAGAAGGTTGTAAACAGGCCAATGTGTTGACATGCAAACAACAGATTATACGTAACTGAATATAACGGCGAGACCAGTACACTGGGAAATCGTGAAGCCCGCGATGCTTGTAGCAATGATCAGGTGTACTTCAACAGTAATGACAAAGGTACAGCACCACGCCGCTGCAACTAACGACGTTATTACCAGGGCTTGACAATTTTTTCCAGTTCACTCGTCCGTCAGACAAGTGGATTTTCAATTTCACTTGTCCTCACAAAAATTTTACTTGTCCTCCATTTGTAATAATCAGGACCAAAATACTTGCGACGAATTCCGTAGCGGCTTTCAGGGCTTTCTTATTTTGGTAATTTTCGCCGATGTTGACGCCGATTTTTCTCAAAAGTTTATTTTTTTCCTCGCGACCGCTGGTGAGAGCGACTCGCTGAAATTTTCCAACCTGGTATTGGCTTTGCCCCGTAGCTGTGGGTTACATGTAAACGTTTAACTAATAACAAAAGTTTAGTATTTTCTTAAATCGATAAGCCTTTCGAACACGAAAGATTCGGCTATCTGAACCTTAACAGTAGCTACGCAGCTCGAAAATTATCCTCCGAAACAGGACAGGAACATTGGTCAAAGCCGGATTTCGTATGGTAGCTATGGAAACACGCTGTTCATTCTCAGAAAGGATGCAATGTACTGCGTACTGCTGATGCTCCAAGAGGGTCCGTGGACTGTGACCGTCCCAACACACCGTCAATTTCCTAACAATCACAGGATTCAATCACGTGTGTCTTCAAATTTTGATACATTAATTCTATCAATCATCAACTACGGAACACATAAAAAAACAATGGTCGCGGCCATGGGTTCAAGGACGTTCATGAAGAGACACCATCATTGTCACAGAATTGTTTTGACTAGTTTTATGGAGAATATGAACGATCTGCGTACGGTCGCACATCAAACCGACAAATGTACGCTTAGATAAAAATAAGATGTTCGAAAAGTTTTTTTATTCAACTGAGTCATCGCCCTTATTATCGCCTAAACATCCCTGTTTTTTTTTCCGAGGAGACTGCAACATGAATATCCCCCTAATGCATTGGGTATCGTCATGGCTGTTCATTCAATATGTTTATTCACTGTTTCGCAAAACTTCTCGTCAGATATGTGCTTTGGCGAACGGACCAAGTTTTTGTACGTTGGTCAGAAACTAATGACAATATATGTTTGGATATTACATCTGTCAAATTAGGACTGAGTATTGAAGATGAAATTACTTTCATCGATCGACAAAGAAGAGAAAGAATGAGTCAGTTAATATCGAATCATAGACGGGAGAATCGAGACAGTCCACTGTCTATGGTTTAATCAATTGTGAACAAGAGTATTTCTATTTATTGACTGACGCAACCAGTAAGGAAATTTTATTCAACTTGAAAAAAGTCACCGTCTTTGCTTGACATCGGATTCCATGGCAATGGAGAAACACACGATGTCGTTTAGGTCATCAAAAATCTTTTAAAACGGCAAGACGATAATAATAATACTTTTCACGACAGAAAAATATAAAAGAACTTGAATCTTCTTTAACTTAAAATGACTAGTTCTATGGAAGAAACGATCGGAAATAGCGGCGTGTACGACTTCTACGCGAGAACGCGCTATGGCTTGGGTGGCATACTAGCAGTCACAGGGGCTCGAGCTGGGTAGTCTGCTCGCTTTTCGGCTCGATCTATCGATCCCATAGTCGACATGCCGGCACTGCAACCTAAGTGGATGTTTTAATAGGTGGGCATATCGACTACAAAATCTATAGATCGAGCTGAAAATCGATCTATTTAGCAGACTACCCAGCTAAAGAGTGCCTATGCATGCGGCTCTGCACTGCGGTCGCCCCATCTAATTACAATGATGTGGCGTATCTAACATGTTGACATCGCAAACGTTTACCGATTCACACCTGTAGCGCGTCCTTTTTTGATTGGCAGCTTGCAGACCTTTGTTGTGGCCGCTTGCCACGCAAGTTGAAGACAAAGAAAAATACATTCATCGACCAAAATCAGCTTTATTTATGCTCAAATCATAAAATTTTATCTATATATTCAATCACTAGACATTCATAGTTAGGGACATGTGCATGGACGCCTAAGTTTCTTCGCCTGTGACCATTTTGGCATGATTTTTACGGAGCGATCGAGCGTGACGCCACCCAGGCCACGCTTTGCATGAACTAACTCCAACATGGGCAGCTTGCTATTTATACCCAGCCCTGGCCTTTAACAATATTGTAGGTAGAGGATCATGGGTGCAAGATTTATTTGGAGATTTGATAATTATCTCATAGACTTCATCAGCTGTTGCCGGATCAAAGATCGATAACTTATTAATATCTGCTGAATGATCTACAGATGAACCGTCATGGTGTCGGAGATCTGAACGGATCTTCTTTATTTTGTCATTGAAATACTGTGAAAATCGTTCGGCGAGATCTTGGTGAGATTCATGTCTTGGAAGCGATAATTCTGAATTTCTGTGCAATAATGTGTTGATGATGTTGAAGAGAGATTTCTGGTCGGACATCTTCTCATTAATAAGATCACGAAAATAATTGGTTTTTGCGTCCGCTATCATGTGACGGAGCTTTTTACAATGGTCTTTACAGATCTCTCTGTAAACACAAAGTTGAGATCTTCGCCATCGCCTTTCAGCCTTTCTTGTAAGTTGTTTCATCAAAGTGATTTCATCTGTGTACCACCGAGTATTTGGTCTGATTGTTACCTCTTTTATCTTCTCTGGTGAATGACGATTTAGAGTATCAAGCATAGAAACATGGTATTGGTCCAGAAGCAAGTTCAAAGATGCTGCTGGTGACCTTATGATAGGAGATAACTCGAGTGTTTTACAAAAATCTGCCAAGTCTATATCGTTAATTCGACGAGATGTAACTACCTTTCTCGTGGAGATAGATTTCTTTAGAGGAAGAGCAAATGAAACTGCAAAATGATCAGAAATGTCCGGATCTTTCATAATGTTGAGATATAGGGCAAACAGAAAATATATAATGTGTAGGGTCCAAAAGTGAAATTTACTGAGAAGAAGGGAGTTTAAAATAAATATCATCTAACGTGTGTCTCTGTCCTTAAAGCGTCAACACAGACCACAGGGGAAAGATGAAAGTCCCCTGGGGTGGGGAGGAGGGTTTTTGTGCAACGGTTTACCTTATTTGATTTTATTAATTTTGACTGTGATATTTCAAAGTAAGAGTTCAACTCCGCACCGTCTGACTGCTTTATATATTACCGACAAGTCCTTATCTCCTCTCCAACTTTTGGATACACCTCTGTAATTGCTCCGAAAACATTTCCAACTTGCTAATCCGTTGTCCCTGTCAGCGGATTAAGTGATTGAGTCAACACCACAGCCGTCACACACGCATCCTTATTGTAATGCGGAGTTAATGCGGAGTTTAAATTATCACAGTCAAAGTAAATCAAATCAAATAAGGTAAACCGTTGCACAAAAAACCCTCCTCCCCACCCAAGGGGACTTTCATCTTTCCACTGTGCACAGACCTTGCAACGCCGCGCCCAAGAAACTTACATTGAGAAAAAGAGTGCAGACACGCACCTGTATTCGAACCCCATATAGTGTGCATGTCCAAATAAGAAAATACCGTAAGTATATCTTAACTTTAATTCACGATTCGCTGTCATTTAAGAATATTTTTCTTACAAAGAAATATTGTTTCGCACATTACAAGTTTCGGATTGGTGAAAGAACATTGCATGTCAGTTCTCACTGCAATAACTTGTCGTCAGTAAACTCTCTTTTCAGTACCTTGTTGTCTCCGCTTTATAGTTTTTTCATCGTTCTCAAGTTTATTGCGAATAAGTGTAACATGTTATGATCGAAATTGGGATTTTCTGTTCTCATCGATTCTAGATATGTTAACGCAAAAAAGTTAACTTTTTGAAAAACAAGCCTGTAACGATCATTTTTGTAGGAAAAAAACGGGAACCTGTCAATGAACATTTTAAATACCAAAACATGTTGAAAAATGCCAAATTTTTAAACAGCTTAAGGTTCCAAGACAAGAAATTGACTTTTTTAATTTAACAATTCTCTGGTGGTTAATAAGCTCAGAACCCCCCCCCCCTAAATTATACATTTTCTGAAAGCCTAGATATAGAGGAACAATTTGGTAACCACAGTGTCACCATTGTTTACATAACTATCACGTGATAGGTAATTTGCATAACCTTTCAAAAATCTGTTTTCTCTATGTTTTGTCTCAATACTTCAAAATATTTTACTCATACTTGCTGGAATACAAGCTGTCACAACGCTCTTCTAAAGTGTGTCTCAGATTTTTTATATCTTGCTTAGTTTTTTTAGCACAATTTTAAAGAAATTAACTAGGGTTAAATTCGCAGCTCTGGAAGTTTTTCTGGCATAAAATTTGTTTAGAAAGGTTTAAAAAAATTCTGAGACACACTTTTAAAGATCCCTGGGACAGCTTGCATTAACACAAATTTCAGCCATATATCTCAAAGCATTGAAACAAAACATAGGGAAAACCAATTTTTGAAAGGTTATGCAAATTACCTATCAAGTGATAGTTATGTAAACAATGGTTGCACTATGGTAACAAAAATGTTCCCCTCTATCTAGGCTTTCGGAAAATATATAATTTACGGGGATTCTGAGCTTATTAACCAATAGAGAATCGTTAGCTTTGAAAGGTCGATTTCTTGTCTTGGAACCTTAACTGCGAACCAAATAATATTTTGCATGAAAGCTTTTCCCCACACAGATATAGACGTAAACAGATGTGACTATCAGAGTCACAAGTTGCCTCGTCTATTCATATTCAAGAGTTTACGCATTGTCTATGTCTATTGTCTACCTCTCTGCTATCGCACTAATGACACCGGAGAGTCAAAGGTTGGCTCTTACATTAAAATAGTAACCCCATACATTTTAGCTGACATCATTTTTTAAAATAAACTTGAAATCATCTTCAACCTTTAAAAACTGGACTTTCCTTTATTTAGCAACATAAATTATATCGTTAACGCTCGTTACACGCCACAAGATAAAAATTTGTCAGCAAAAGTGATGACGATCACGTTTAGTGATATTGAACCTGAGAGAACTGTTGCAATTTTATTCATCTTTCACTATTGCTTATTTACCCACCCTGCCCTACGACTAGAATATGACGAACGAAACCGTAGATTTCTTGCTTTTAGCAATGACAGGCGATACCAAACAGTCCAAGCCCCGATGCCTACAGGTTTACCAATCGCACCAGCACCATGCATTATACAGATTGTTATGTAACCGAGATGTTATTAATTATGATTTTTCTAACCAACATCATAGGTAGGACTTCTGCAAATTGTGTTCCAATGAATATCAGCGTTAAGATTCAGATTCAATTTTCCCGTTTCTACGTGAGTTGGGGTATACTGAAAACATATACGAGAAAAGTAACCACGATAACCTTAAAATTTCAAGACTATGAGGAAGACAGACATGTCTCTTAAGGGAAATAAACACTTTTATTGCCTTATAGAGAATCCTCAACCTTCCACGATAGATATTATGTACTCCATGGTGACAACTAATCAGAGTTTATTTGAGTAAAAAATCGAAGGAGTACAACATACCAAGTAATTTAATGTCAACAGACTTGTAAAAGATTGAACCAGTAGCATTACCAATAACGAACACAACTTTCTTGAATTCGGGTCATTTTTAAACAGTCATATTCAACTGTCCGACCAACCCAGACATTTTGTGCTATAATTCAATATTTTTCACAGTAGGATATCAGAAGGGTTATAGATTACAATTCAGTCATCTTATTGACACCGCTTGTCCAATTTACTGGTCAAAATTCCAACAAAAATGGCGAAAACACTGCCATAATATGGCTTTAAAAATATCCATCAGCGAGGCTTTAAGATTTTTTTGGTTGAACATATCAGACGGTTGAACGATGGTATCGGAAATTCTAGATATTTCAGCACGATATTAAAAAGACCAGCCTTGTCTACATTCATGCTTAATGCCGTGATTGTTATTACTTCGGCATATGTGCTTTAGGAACTCTATTGGTAATTTAAAATGCATCATCATTTGTAGAGACGATACTAATTGACCTCCGACATCTCAGCTTACTGCTATAGTTGCAGAATTATGAATTAGTTGCTGAACATATTGAATGAAAATGTTTCAATTTCTCTTTCACAGTTGCGATGATCAAAGGTAAAGAATTCTTGTCAAATTATTGCAACCCCGCAGTGAACCCCGAAATAAGTGTTCTATTTATGTGTGTCAGTCGTCTCGAGAAGGGAAGCTCGACAGCTGTACATACTGTGATTTGGGTTTGTAGCTACTGCATCGGAATTCGTTTTTTCGGAAGTTGCGACAGGATGAGGTCGCCAAGCAACGAGGAGATTCAGCTTTTGGGTTGAAGTAAACGAATTTAGTAACTTAATCTGTGGGAGAATTGAACGATTGGTCGATGTAATTTACTTCTGCCTGTACATCGAATTCGTTATACGGTTCCTGTGGCAAAAATGTGTCATACCTTCCCTTTCTATTAAAGTACCACCTGCGTACCCGACTTCTCGACAGCTGTACATACTGTTATTAGGGTTTGTAGCTACTACATCGGAATTCGGGTTTTTTTGGAAGTTGCGACAGGATGAGGTCACCAAGCAACGAGGAGATTAAGCTTTAATGGTACTTTTGAAATGTAGGTGCGATTCTCCCTTGGCCATTTCTCTGAGATCTGGAAGTGACGGGCTCGGATCGGACCCTGCGGAGGACGCCGAAGACGGGTTTGGCGGGCTCCATACAGCAGCAGTGGCACTAGCAGTATATGAGTCTGAGGCGGGCTAGACTTCTGAATACGCATTTCTTGCAATTGTTGATGGAGAGCGTCAACTTCCTGCCTCTGCTGCAATGTTTCTATCTCCATCTATAACTCTTCCTTTTCTAGTTTGGGCCGCTCTACTTCTGAAAGTCCGTAGCTATCTGAGTTAGTTATACTACTTCTCCCGCCTTTTTAGGGCCGGCCGTCCTCATCTTGACTTTCTTCTGTGGTATGACTCGAACTCTCCCGGAGTCGATGATTTTGACACCTTACTTCGGGTAGATGGGCCTCTTTTTGTTACCGGACTTGGCTCCAGATCAAGGTCTAAAAGTTGTTGCTCTGCATTATCTATAACTACAGCAGCGAGGTTGGAAAAGTTTCAGCGGTGATAGAGCAAGAGGTTACATGCAGGCCACAAGTATATAAACTGAACAGTAAAATGTACGGAGCATGACAAGAAGAGGGCGCTCTAAGACTGGTACCTTATTCCTTAACATTTCTCATGACCATTCCAAATGTGACCTAACTTACATGTGGTTGATTATACTATGATTGTATGAAGAAATAAAGTTTCCATTTTTCTAGTGACCTTTGGTTGATGAATTTTAAAGCTGACTAAAATGGTCCCGTTTCGGAAGATTAAAGTGAAAAAAGTAAAAGCATTATGGTATCATTTCGACGGTGTTTCTTATATGTACTTCGGCTCAAAGGGCAGATGAACTTTCTATGGGAGATATTTATAATGATTCTAGGTCGACGAAATATGGCAATAAAGATTGTTCTTTACCGAATG
Organism: Ptychodera flava; assembly: GCA_001465055.1. Taxonomy (NCBI): domain Eukaryota; kingdom Metazoa; phylum Hemichordata; class Enteropneusta; family Ptychoderidae; genus Ptychodera; species Ptychodera flava. The sequence continues at coordinate 176,072 of LD354886.1, forward strand.
AATGCACTGAAAAAAAAACTTTTACTATAGCAAATATATGTACCTGTGCATTATGCGTCAGTCTGAATTTTGTCCATGTGAAAAAGAAAGTGGTATCAATAAATGTAACAGACTATTAGCTGAGCTTTGATAACAGAAAGTAACAGCGTTCTATGAGTGTAGTTTGTGAATTAAAAAAAATGTATTACGATCTTTCACTTCAGCTTCGTTCTTAAGCTGAGTATATGGCAATGTACTGAAATCTGCCAGGTCTCAAATATGCAACTATAAGTGTCTTCGCTTTTAGAGTAATTTTGAGAAATCAAAATGTGGGTGAATTCTTCTGACGTCTGAAAATGCAAAGCAGTCATTTGCCTCTAGATGATTGAACAGAAATAGTGACAGGCAATTACTCTGCCTATACAAATATTAAGTTACTGAAAGGTCATACCGCTTCTTTGATAAACAACTCATTGACAATGACATAGTCCCCACTTGTAATATGCGTATTAGTCTTGATTGGGCAGGGAAATGTGGTCATTAAGAAGTATCACTGGAGTGTGTATGTTGAGATCTATGGGTTCATAGGTCTATGTCGTTGTTCCCAATTTGAAACACATGGGGCATGTCTAAGTTATGGTTCTAAATAGGGAAAAAACATCAGACCTATAGCTGTATTGGCCAGCCAAGAAATACATGAACGCATAATAAATGAGGTATAACATGTGACATCTTAAGGTCTAATGTCCTATCAAAATTGAAGAGTATAGAACTCGTGGTTACTGAGTTATGCTTATATATGTATAATCAAGGTCAAAGGTCACCGAGGTCACGTGACATTTTGAAAAAATGTGTATTGCTAATTAATCCCTTTCAGACCTCTAGCTCTATTGGTTCACTTAAAATAAGATATTCGCATAATTAATGAGGTACAATATGTGGTGTAATAAGAAGTCCCATCATACAATATATAAAGGTTGTAACACTTGTGGTTACTGAACCATGGACAAATATGTATATTGGAGGTCAAAGGTCACAGAGGTCACGTGACATTTTGTCAAAATGTCTGAGATATCTGCGTGAACGGATGGACTCACGGATGGACTGACGGATGGACATGACCCAATCTATAACCCCCCCTGGACTTCATCCGAGGGGACTTAAAACTGTGTCACTGCATCCTTTTTGTAATATGAACACAATGAGAAACTAACTTTTTATTTTTCTTGGCCTTATACATGGGAGTCTATGGAGAACTGACTTATACATGGGAATCTATGGAGAACTGCCTTATACATGGGAGTATATCGAGGTGTAAACTAAACAGTCCTCTAACACGGCCAAATTTGATCGCATTGTGAAACAAATCGACGTGCATCTGTATGGGGTAGGGTACTATTGTACCAAGTTTGAACGAAATCGCTCCAGGCGTCTCTGAGATATCTGCGTGTTATTTTATCGCATCGTGAAACAAATCGACGTGCATCTGTATGGGGTAGGGTACTATTGTACCAAGTTTGAATGAAATCGCTCCAGGCGTCTCTGAGATATCTGCATGAACGGACGCAGGGACGCACGGACGGACGGACACACGCACGCACGGACATGACCAAACGTATAGTCCCCCGGACGGTGTCCGTGGGGACTAAATCTCATAACATTACATTGATTGTGGAAACCTTGTGATTTAGACTACGAGCATGTTTCCTATTTCTCTTAGTTTCGGCAATGCTACCTTCACCTAAGTGTAAACTCATTTGCCACACTATCCAATGCGGTGAAAACTCAATTCACTTCACATGCTTCAAAACGAGTTCACATAAGCAGACGACAACATCATTGTTGTAAATGTCCAGCAAGCTACCTTTAAAAATTGAAAGCCATGCTTTTCACAACTTCCCTTTTCATACTGTCTAACTTTCGCTGTTTTAATTGAAATGCGATGTGATGTGTTATCATATACCCATGCCCATATTGCTAGTGACGTTCATCGTACAGTATCAGCCGTGATACATCCTGGTAAACGTCGACATATGCAAAATAAACGTCATCGGTTTGGGAGTTTTCCTGAACTACGTTAGCAATTTGTTGGTAAATAACATAAACAAACAAAATGGCTGCCACTCCCTGCCTGCGAAGCGATGTCGCCGACGTAAAAACTTGAAGCGCTTCGAGAAACGCGGGTATTTCTGGTTGCCAAATACGGAAATAACATGTTGAGTCTTGTAATATCTTTCCATGGTTTTCCTGTTAAAGTTCTCGTATTTGGCCAAGCTCTAGCAAACATTCTGCCGTTCGCGCGGTGCCGGCACCGTGCATTGTCTACCTTAGACCGCAGACAAAGAGAAACAGACTAGCAATGGATATTGTTCAAGGCGTGAAGCGGTAACCCATCCATGTTCGCCTAGCCTCAGGTAGCTCTCGCCTCTCTTTTCCGAAGAGTGCCGACCATGCATCACTCGGTAATTTTCAGATTTTCGCCAATTGTCAAGCGAAAGTATGTTCGGGAAAGTTTGTGTTGTTGTTGTCGTGTGGTGCTGAGCGAAATGGACGTGCTGGCGAAAACGGTAGTGTTTTGAGCTTCAGGAAAGTGAGTTTTACCATTTTAAAAATTCCTCTCATATTTTAATGATATATAATGAGTGTGTTTGAACCAAATTTGAAAGTCTTTTATCGATACTGTCTGGTTTTACTCAATGGTTAACGGTAAGTCATACCGCCCTTTACAAGTTCGTCAAGGAAGGACATGTTTATGAAACTGCGGGCATGTTATGTTTTGATTGGCGTGAAGTAGTATTTCTGTCCTGAGAGCTCACAAAGTAACTATGGTTGCTACGCGACTGGCAGCACGATGCCATATTGTCGTATTGTTCGCATAATCTCGTGCATCAACCACAAACTAAGTTTCCAAAAAGTTTAACACGTTTGAAGCTCATTTTAATATGAAAAGGCCATAGTCTACCAAGACGACCATGGAACAAAAGGCATGCCGCGTTGCTAGTCTGTTTCTTTTTTTTTTCTGTGCTAAGACTCTCCACAGTCGCCGTGCCTTGTCTCAATGAACCTCAAGAAGAAAGACTCTGGATACAAAAATCGTCATACAGAAGGAACTTTTTAAGGTGCAATATGCTATTACATTTGTAGCCGATCAAAAACTGTGCTCAGCTTTAAATCTATCCTGATTTTGATCGTCATACGGCACAGAGCTCGCGCGGAGAGGGGACGCCAAATTGTCAGTTTACCCTGATACTTGCCATGTCAACAGTCGTCGCGCGCGCGACATCGCTGTCATATGCCATGCGCTCACTACCTGTTCGGAGGAGACCGTGAACAGTGCCGGCGCCGTACGAACGGCAGAATGTTTGCTAGAACTAAAAAAAATACCATGGGAAAACATTTCAAGACTCAACATGTTATTTCCATATTTTCAAACCAGAAATACCCGTGTTCCTCAAAGCCCTTCTAGTTTTTACGTCGGTGACATCGCTTCGCTAGCGGGGAGCGGCAGCCATTATGTTGTTTACGTTGTTTACAAACAAACTGCTAATGTAGTTCGGGAAAGCTCTACAACTGATGACGTTCATCGTGCAAGTCTCGACGTTTACCGTGAAATATCACGGCTGATATTTTACGGTGAACATCACTAGGATGTAGCTATATGGGCATGGGTATATGATAATTACCCAATATCGCCTATTCCTTGTGTCGTATCAGCATTCGTGTCATTTGTGCTGTGTCAGACACTCGACTTCGTCTCGTGTCTAACGCAGCACAAATGATAATCATTCTGATATGACACAAGAACAGGCAATATTAGTTAATAACCTCTTTTTATAATATTCCACTGGTTGCGTACTTATTGCGTTGACAAGTCTAACCGCGTAAACCTTAATGGAAGTTCAAAATTTTACAATGTTATGTTTCTAAGGTCTTTTTATCAAACGAATATTTGTCAGGTTCATTTTCGTATTTTAATACTTCTCTGTTTGAGCTTTACAGTTTAACGTCATATTTCGGCATTGAAACTGAGCTTAGATTTCACTGCTTTCGATTCGTATTCAGTATCAGATGAGTGTCAAAGCCTGGAGTACCGTATCTTCTGGTGATAAATCAAAGCCGCCAGCCTCGGATTTGACAAAGTTGAAATTGTTCTAATACCCAAATCTATCTGTGATGAAAACACCTTCATCATTTGCAAAGTGGTGTCTTTATTAAAGGCCCATTATTTGTAAATTTTGACCATTTATACCTCCGAAAATTCCATGTTGGGGGCTCATATTTGTTGCAAAAGTTGTTTTACAAAGACAAAAAACATGATCAGTGATGTTATAGCCACATAAAACTGTTTATTTTTGTTCAAACGTGTTGCCCTTCCGACCTCGTTTGTTGACGTCTGGCTCGCTCAGCGTGCTGGGGAGAACGCAGATAATGGTGACTCCACGATCACGCGAGATGTACAAGTTCACGTTTATTGCGGGATCCGAACAACATCGCGTGGTGGATAGCCAGACATCGCTACGCAACGTGCTCGAAACATGGACTACGACGTAAATACCGGGCATAAGTAATGAATATTTATTTGGTATGTGAGTTTGTTCGTTGTTGGATGTGGATTTTTTTCCCACTGCGTGATTCATGTTTTGTATGTAAACTTTGAGTACATGGCTAGTTTACCCGATTGCAGTAGAAGGCACACGCAAAAGCAGTCTTTTTGTGTACCGACTTTTCGATGTTTCCCGTTCGTTGGACCATGGGGAGTAGCAGAGAAGGTCTCTGCGCGCTGAACGCGTACGCTCATATCGGTCGCGCGACGCCACTTTGAAATTGCTGTAAATGGCTCTCCCATGTTAAGAAGAATGCTTACGTTGCAATCCGCGTGTTAACAGAGTTGTTATTTCTGTCCGGACAAGAATTGAAATTTTCGTTGTAAAATCACATTTTATTTAGTTATAGGGCACGCAATGTTTCCGAATAATATGCGATTCCCTGTTATTTGACAAGCTATTCAACATGAGCCAGTGATCATTTCGATCAAAACTAACGGAAAAATCGCAAGAAGATACAGCTAATGCAACTTCAAATGAATCACAAATAATTGAATTGCTGAAAAAACGGCACGGAGAAGATCTCCTGAATATGTACAAGTCCCCATGTTTGTATAATGTAGCGTACAATAAAGAATTACAAGGAGATAGTTGGTAAGCAGTTACCTAGTTGCTGTACGAATATTGATTGTCAACTTAATCGCACGATTTCACGTGTAACAGTATCGTGAACTCCACCCCCCCCCCACCCCCCCGATCCGCCATGATGGATATTGCAACCAACTCTATGTATGGTGGGAAATGGGTATCTTTGAAATCATCAATAGGTCATGACCGGTTTGCATGTCTGGTATTGCGTGGCTGAAGAACTGATTGAGAATAAGTATCGGCCACTGCGTTTCTGTCGCCGCTGACACTCGTCTCGGCGACCGAGCCAGCATGGTGGTGCCTTCACTGCACAGACAAACGACGCCGACGACATATGATCAGTACACTGTTGTGTAAATTTTGCTCAGCACATAGTTGTAAAAAAACAGTCAGCTTGCCAAGTGTCTCACACGAGACTTTAAGTAGTTTAATTGAATTTGTTGTAGTTTAGAAGTTATTTTTTGCAACATGATATATCACGTCATAGTTAACATCCGATGAACAGGCCTCGGGGTCATACAATTGTTAAAAAAGCCACCTTAACAATCAGGTACACGTTTCGGGAATGGTAAGAAACCATTGGGTTGGTCTAAGATTTTTGAAAAGACATCAAGAACAGTAGAATTAATCCGTAGAGGCAAGTATCTGTGCGGACAAGAGAAACTTCATTTTTAAAGTAGTAAAGTCAGTCAATATTGCTATGAATAATATAAAATTCCCTTAAGTCAATGTTAAAAAATTGAAAATTGTGAAATATAATGTTTGTTTTTGCGGGGGGGGGGGTAGTTGAAGGACAGAAAGAATAAAACGTCACATTCTTGGACACGTATTTAGTTTCTCAAATGTTGTAGTACAAAGCTTGAATTTCCGTTGAACATTTTTTTGTGCAAATGAATTTGGCGGTTTTGTTGATTTCGGATGTAATGTGTCGAGGTTTATAAATCAATCATCGTAGACCTTAAAAGTCTGCTCTCGGCAGGGCATACGTATAAATAATACATATACGTATAAATATTTTTTTTTCTTTTCAAAATATTTATCTTTCCTGTTTCGAAGTTACGACAACAAACACATATGTAACACAAAAAATTGGGATGAACTACAGAACAATTCGTTTTTTCCATTCTCTTCCCCATTAATATAATGGCAAATTGTAAGACTTCACAATCCTCTATACTAAAGAGATTGGCACATCTGTTCACATTTCAGTCTAAGTTCTTTTTAAAATGGATCTCCTAACGATATAAAGGAAATATATAAGGGAAAATGAGGGCAACTCCACACATCGGCTATACCAAGATTGTTTAGTATTACGATATGGTGAATAAAAGGATCATTGCATTTATTTTGTGTGGAATACATGGCAAGACACCGGTGAATCGATAGTGCTTTGACGCAAGTTTTGTGATCTGGGTCCCCGGTAAACCGGTTTGTTGATTGAGTGATTCGTCTTAACGGTGTTTAGGAACCAAAAATGGGGTTCCTTCATCAGTCCCTCTCTTGTTTTGTATCCCCTCCGCTTGGTTGTGTGATGAAGTCACTTTCGTCCTCGACAAGGAAAAGCCAGATTCGTTATTGAGAGAGTTGGCTACTACTGACTCACTCTATAGTGAACGATCCGGTGTGTGGTGTCATATTATAATTAACATGACCCAGCATCGACCGAAGTTTCTGGACGCTTATAAGGATTTTTGTTTTAAGGCCATGTTTTGAGCGTTGCCATTGCTCGTTATGTTAACAGTAAATGTTGTACTAATCTGACAACGATTACTTGTTTTAGGCATTTAAATCGATTAACCGAACCTTTGGTTTTGTGTCAATTTTTCATGGACTTTGTAATAGATTTCGGGTCGATATTGGTGCCTGCTTTCCGGTGTTTGAAAAGCATGTTATGAAAGGCTGTTTCGATAAATAAATCTTTCTCTGTGTTTAGCCATTCTCAGGTTTCATGGTTTCGTTAACACTATTTGCCGTAAACGGCCTTTGAAATCGGTTTGGTCTCAGGAGAGTATTGGTTTATTTAATTCATGCCGCCAACTTTGATTACTTATATGGCAGCTCTCTCAGTTTTTGATTTTCTTTGCCAGATGATGTTTTCTGTAGTGCTCAGCAATCTTTTCAGTTTGGTTGATTGTAGTACCAATTTGATGACAGATTGCATCTTGGTTTTATACGATAAATTGTGTCATAAAATGGAGACACATTAAAAAAATTCAGTTTCCCTGTTGTTAAAACCGCTATCGAGAAACCTTTTAAGTGTTTGAGCGATATGGGCAAAGTGTGTTTGAGTTAACTCACCGGACTTTTCGATTGTCTTTCCGGATATCGACGGACTGCTTACTCCTTCTCATGTTGGTCAAACTTACATATACGAGCTATGATTTTGGAAGAAGGATTTGTTTTAGATGCTCATTTATAGACCGTGAGGAGTGTCGTTAGAAAACGACTCAAGGGTTGATCCCAGAAGTAATAGGCCGTGGGCTAGAGGGGTTCCGAGTGCACCCCAGGATAACAAACCTGTATTTTTCAGAAGCCTTGTGATCCCTGGAATACGAAATGGAATTTTAACAGCAAAAATATAGGGACGCAATAGCTGTTATGGTCATGTTTTGACGGTTACCGCAAAATCACCATTTTCCAACCCAAATGCATTCTTGTCAAATCTGTCTTCTTGTAAGTCATGTGTTGAGCTTATTTTTAACATAACCTCACTTGTTAGGTATCATTACAAAGGAAATTTACTCTTGTTCAAGATGAAATATTGTAATATGCAATATCTTCTACTGATTTTGTGAAGTATGACCAAAACTTACCCGATACCCCAAAATTTAACATTGCAAATTACAGTAAATCTCAAATTCTATCAATCTTTTAGCTTGGCATAATAAAAAATGCAATGCTTTGTATGAAATCTGTTTTAATTGATACAGGGACATGTCGGAAACATGAAATAGACTTTCAACAGAAACAGTATTGGGACTCTACAGCTGTAACAGTCATATTTTGAAGGCTACCGCAAAATCACAGTGTTTCAGATTTGCATGCATTTTTGTTAAACCTGTCTTCATATAAGTCATCTGCTGAGGTTGTTTTTGAATATAACCTCACTTGTTAGGTATCATTAGAAATATAATTAATTAGTCTTTAAAATGACATATTGTAACATGCAATATCTAGTACAGTTTTCATGAAATATGACCAAAACTTACCCCATACCCCAAAGTTTACATTGAAAATTGCAGTCAAAGCTAAAATCAAATTCTACAAACTTTTTAGCTAGACACAACAAATCTGGCCGTTTTTGTTAATAGATCTTCTTTATTTGGTACAAGGACATGTAAAAACATGAAATAGACTTTTAACAGAAAAAATATTGGGACTCTACAGCTGTAACAGTCAGATTTTGAAGGGTACAGCAAAATCACAGTGTTGCATATTTACATGCATTTTTGTTAAACCTGTCTTTCTATAGGTCATCTGCTGAGCTTGTTTTTGAATATAACCTCACTTGTTAGGTATCATTAGAAAGATAATTTACTAATCAATATAATGACATATTGTAACATTTAATTACAAGTGTAAATTTCGTGAAATATGACCGAAATTTACCCCATACCCAAAAGTTTACATTGAAAATTGCAGTCAAAGCATTTTTGTTAAACTTGTCTTTGTATAGGTCATCCGCTGAGCTTGTTTTGAATATAACCTCACTTGTTAGGTATCATTAGAACGATAAATTACTAATCTTTTAAATGACATATTGTAACATGTAATATCTTGTGTAGATTTCATGAAATATGACAAAAACTTACCCCCTACCCAAAAGTTCACATTGAAAATTGCAGTCATAGCTAAAATCAAATTCTACAATTTTTTTACCTAGACATATAAAATCAGGCATTTTTAGTACGAAATCTATTTCATTCGGTAATAGGTCTAGTAGGAAATATAAAATAGACTTTTAACAGATAAAAGATCGGAATTCTGTAATTGTAACAGTCAAATTTTGAAGGGTACAGCAAAATCTCAGTATTCCTGACTTGCGTGCATTTTTGTTAAACCTGTCTTTCTATAGGTCATCTGCTGAGCTTGTTTTTGAATATAACCTCACTTGTTAGGTATCATTAGAAAGATAATTTACTAATCATTATAATGACATATTGTAACATTTAATATCTAGTGTAAATTTCATGAAATATGACCGAAATTTACCCCATACCCCGAAGTTTACATTGAAAATTGCAGTCAAAGCATTTTTGTTAAACTTGTCTTTATATAGGTCATCTGCTAAACTTGTTTTTGAATATAACCTCACTTGTTAGGTATCATTAGAACGATAAATTACTAATCTTTCAAATGACATATTGTAACATGTAATATCTTGTGTAGATTTCATGAAATATGACAAAAACTTACCCCCTACCCAAAAGTTTACATTGAAAATTGCAGTCATAGCTAAAATCAAATTCTACAATTTTTTTACCTAGACATATAAAATCAGGCATTTTTAGTACGAAATCTATTTCATTCGGTAATGGATCTAGTAGGAAATATAAAATAGGCTTTCAACATAAAAAAGATCGGAATTCTGTAATTGTAACAGTCAGATTTTGAAGGGTACAGCAAAATCTCAGTATTCCTGACTTGCGTGCATTTTTGTTAAACTTGTCTTCTTATAAGTCTTCTGCTGAGCTTTTTATAGAATATAATGTTAGTTTTTAGGTATAATTACTAAGATAATTCTCTAGTCTTTAAAATGACATATTGTAACATGAAATATCTTGTACATTTTTTGTGAAATATGACGAAAACTTATCCCATACCCTAAAGTTTATATCGAAAACAACTGTCATAGCTGATGTCAACTTCTACCTATTTTGTTACGCAGACATAAACAATTGGGCAATTTTTTGTATTAAATATTAAATCTGTTTTATTTTTAACTTTGCTATATTAGAAATACGAAATGAACTTTTAACAGAAAAATATTGGGATTATATAGCTGTAACAGTTGTATTCTGAGGGGTATCGCAAAATCTCAGTATTCATGACTCGCATGCGTTTTTGTTAAATATGTAATTATTATTATTATTATCATTAAAAATTGTTTAAAATGCACTACACATACGTCTCAGCACATTGTACATAGCTGTATAAAATAATTTAAAAATACAACCACACTAAAAATTAAAACAGAAAATTACAAATAAAACTGAGTAAAAAGGTAGGTTTTCAAACTGCGCTTAAAACTATCTACACTTCTGGCGGTCTTAATTTCAAATGGCAAA
>LD354886.1:186885-198758 GCA_001465055.1 Ptychodera flava
TAAATCTTTGAGAACGGGTGTGACATGATCGAATTTGCGCGTACGAGAAACTAACCTCGCCGCAGCATTCTGTAAAGACTGTAGTCGAGCAAGTTGTCCTCTAGGGATACCAAACAAAAGACTGTTACAATAGTCTAAGTGAGAAGTCACAAATGCATGGACTAGTTTTTCAGTTGTAGATCTGTCAAGAAGTTTACGAATCTTACTTATTCTATGCAAAGAGAAGAAACCATTTCTGCACAACATATTGATATGGTCAGACATGCTACCGTCCTGACTTAAAGTAATGCCAAGATTTCTGACTGAAATTGAAGGGATTATGTCGCATTGACCAATTCTCAGACTGTCTAGCTTTGTCACATCAGATTTTAAATGTGATGAGAAGTGAATAACTTCAGTTTTGTTGTCGTTCAGTACAAGCATATTAGATTTCATCCAGCTGCGGACGTCGTCGACACAGAGTTCAATGTTATTACGAATATCGTCAGGTCTATTGCAGATGACATAAATTTGCGTATCGTCCGCGTATATCATGCAATCAATCCCATGGAGTACGAAGATGTCTTCAAGAGGTGCAGTGTAGAGTGTAAACAAGAGAGGGCCGAGAACAGATCCTTGCGGAACACCGTATTTCATGCGAGAAAATGGGGATGATGCAGATCCAACTTTGACGCATTGCTGGCGATCAACGAGGTACTAACGAAACCAAGATAGACATTTGCCCGTTATACCGAAACGAATATGTCTTCTTATAAGTCATCTGCTGAGCTTGTTATTAAATATAACCTAACTTGTTAGGTATCATTAGAAAGTTGATTTACTAGTCTTTAAGGTGACGTATTGTTATATGCAATATCTTCTTTAGGTTTCACGAAATATGACCAAAACATACCCCATATCCCAAAGTTTACATTGGACATTACTGTCATAGCTAATGTCGAATTCTACCAATTTTTCACCCTGACATAAAAAAATGGAACAATGTTTTGTATGAAATCTGTTTTTTTTGGTACTGACACATGTTAGGAATATGAAGTAGGCTCTTTACCGAAAAAATATTGGGATTCTATAGCTGTAACAGCTGTATTTTTAAGGGTACGGCAAAATCTCAGTATTCCTGATTCGCATTCGTTTTTGTTAAATCTGTCTTCTTATTAGTCGTCTGCTGAGCTTGTTATTGATTATAACCTCGCTTGTTTGGTATCAATAGAAAGGTAATTAACTTGTTTTTACAATGGCATATTGTTACAGGCAATATCTTGTACAGTTTTCATGGAATGTGACCAAAACTTACTCAATACACCAAGGTTTATATCGAAAGTACTGTCATAGCTAACGTGATCAAATTCCGCGAATTTTGAGCTAGCCATGATAAAAAGAGCTCTGTTTTGGTATTAAATCATACAAAGCATTGCATTTTTTATTATGCCAAGCTAAAAAATTGGTAGAATTTGAGATTTACTGTAATTTGCAATGTTAAATTTTGGGGTATGGGCTAAGTTTTGGTCATATTTCACAAAATCAGTAGAAGATATTGCATATTACAATATCTCATCTTAAAGAGGAATAAATTTGCTTTGTAATGATACCAAACAAGTAAGGTTATGTTAAAAAATAAGCTCAGCACATGACTTACAAGAAGACAGATTTGACGAAAATGCATTTGGGTTGGAAAATGGTGATTTTGCGGTACCCTTCAAAACGTGACCATAACAGCTATTGCGTCCCTATATTTTTGCTGTTAAAATTCCAAATCGTATTCTAGAGATCCCAAGGCTTTTGAAAAATACAGGTTTGTTATCCTGGGGGGTGCACGTAGACCCCCTCTAGGCCACGGACTATAAGCTCAACTGCAGTGATTTTCAGTACACTCTCCTGTGTTAATAGAGTCCTCCCTTATGTACTCAGTTTAAGCGAACAGGCAGTCGATACGGAGACATCGCTATCTGTGCTCGTCTCAAACTGGTTGGATGAGACTTTTGAGCTTGTTCTTTGTAGCAAGGCAGGAAGTGATTACTGGTTTGAGTATGTTTACGTTACGTCAACGTTCAAGTGGACCGTTATGTGATAGGTTAATTGGTTTCAGGCACTAAACTTTGATGAAGTTTATTTTGTCCCAATGGTTTTCGTGTAAGTGCCATGGTTAAAATATATTTTGTACACAAAGATTATGGTTGAAATGATTCATGTTTTTGCTGGTTTTTTACTGCGTTACCTATGAGGTAGTCGATGGATACCCCGGAGGGTATTCTCGTGTTTGCTAGCCAACACAAAAATCGGGATGAACAACAGGACAATTCGTTTTTTCCATTCTCTTCCCAACTAATATAATGGCAAATTGTAAGACTTCACAATCCTCTATACTAAAGAGATTGGCACACGTGTTCACAGTTCAGTCTAAGTTCTTTTAAGAATGGATCTCCTAACGAACTCAACGTACAATCACCGCGGTATCTTTCTAATTTAACGTAGAGGAATGATCAGTTCGCAGAGATACTCAATTTTCGGAGAACAAAATCGATCTTTCAAGTACAACTGACCGATTTTTATGAATACATTGGACATCTCTTTGCCATTAATCTGATGCGTCATATTCACAACGAAACGTTCGTTTGAAAGAGATGTGACGACAAAGTATGAGGCTATATGCCGGAAGGACTAAACTGGATGAACTCTGTGATTACATAAACCATAAAGAATATTCACCTTGCACCTGGGCGAACAATAATTACGCTCCTATTTGCCCAGTTAGTGAATAGCGAATATATAGTTCACGGTTTAGCAGTAAGATAGCGCCTCTATGCACCCTTCATACTAAACGCGTTGCTTAGGATTTCCATTGAAAATGTCTCGTCTTATCCCGATTGTTTGGAGTTACGACTGCAAAACTTATGATTAATAATTTATAAAAAGGCTAACAAATAAATCAGAGATTTCTCGTATCCTGTCTGTAAAATTAAAAACACTTGCTCTCCGCTACCAAAATTCTCCGGTGTGTCTCTCTGCCGCGTTTTCAACACATTGCTATATTTTCAGAACAAGTACTAATTTCCTCGGCGATAAGATCTGTTGATCGCTTCATGATAGTAACAAAGTGAGAAAAGTTTGTCTGAGTAGTTTTCATCCGTTTAATAACGATAGCATATCATTATCTCGGCGGTTCTGTTGGTCGACGAAACAGATTAGGGATGTCACTGGTTTTTAGTATTTATACATGTGACAAGCTATAGGCGGAGCAACAAGCAGGTTATCTCCATCACGCACGTGCGTAAACCGGGAAGACGAACTTGTTAAGAGCTATAATGTCAATAAAATAGATCTTGAGATGTGAATAGTTCCAAAAGTAATTTGTTGGAGAACAGATATCAAACACTTAGGGGAGGAGGTCACGGAGCGCCCGTTAATGGCGCAATCTTTCAGTCCAAAAGGAAAATTTAATGGAATTCCACCGTGACGAGCGAGAGACACAAACCCGTGATGATTCGGACTTTACACTAAAGATTAGTTGTCAAGTATGTATGCCTCTGTTAGGATCCTTCAAGAAAACAGCTTGATTTATATCGCGACACTCCAAAACAGCGGAGTACAGCTGCCCAAATCATCGGAATAAGTATGACTGGACATGACTGAGAACGCACAAGCACCATGACAACGAACTTCAGCTGAGCGAGCCAAGACGGCTGTCACATGTACTCGTGAAGGTAACTCTAGAAATGAACGCCACTAAAAACAAAATCACGTTGTCTACCGAAAATTTCTGCTACCTCGTTTGTTTCCAAATATGAATATATGAACATGTCAGCGTTTTATGTTAGCGGGAGTGTTTATGAAACATTAAGTTCACTGCAAAGCCAACACCGACTGTCAAAAATCTCCAAAATGTCGTCGAATTCATATTATCGTATCATATAATAAAAAACGATGAAATCACAATTAATATAGGACAATTTGACTTTCCACCATTGAGAGTTGCCAAGGAAGTTTGATGACAATTTTGACAAAGCAACGTCCAACAACGAACTTGTGAAAGATATGTGCTCCCCGGCCTGGTTGTTGAAATGATTTACAAATATGTTCACACGATAAAAAGACTGTTATATGAAATGCAGTAACAACTCTTTCCTCATTGATGAATACATTGTAGAAAAGTTTTACAGCGAAAAAAACCGAAAAAATACAACCAGCTACAATATTTCGTTTAACGGCGCAGTAAACATCGAACGCAACAACTATAATCAGATTTTTATGCGGCCACAAAATATCAGTTAGCGTCAACATCGCTAACGCTATGCAACTTGACCTTCTGTGAAATCAATCAGCAGAGCTTACAATATCAGGCATTTATGGTGATCATGTTGAATTATAACAATGATGGTGAATGTACTCACTGTGGCCAATTAGAATCACTCTACGGATTTAGAATATGATACGCTCGGTTTATATTATGTTTTCAGTAGAGTTGTGTGATTGCATTTGCTGATTGATACTTGTGATCAATGTAATCTTATTATCTTGTTAAAACTCTTTATAAATGTCTTCTATTTTAATGATAAATTACTATCGAAAAAAATTGAAAGCAGTTTATGTCCCTTTATATAATCTCAAAACGCGAAATTATTGTTAAGTAATTATTCAGTAAAGTTAGTGAACGCCAAGTAGTACTTTGTGTCGGTCAATACTAGTATGTTCGTCTACCTCTAATTCGGAAAAAAAATTAGGATATACAAAAACCAATTCCAATTGCCACAACAATGTTTATTTTGGACATTTGAATCTCAAATCTATTATCAATGTTAGAGTAATATCTCAGCATAAACACGGAATAGAATACCTAGTGACGAATTGAACAAAGAAAGTTAGATGATTTACTGCCGTATTGATAGTGGCACAACGTAAGACAAAGCCTTCGACTCCAAAACCAGGTATGTTGGAGATCAGGAATAGATAGTTTGCGCCCTCACTATGCGCTAGCGCATTTCAATCTGCACTGTTGAACCTGCGCTTCCATTCTGCGTTATCAATCTACGCTCCCATTCTTTTCTCTCGATCTGCAACCTCTATTCTGCGCTCTCGATCCATTAATGTTTTTATTTGAGATTGTTTTTAACATTTACAAAACTACCGCGATGTACCTACCAGCCAGATCGTAGGACATGGTTCAGTGTCGAAATATATTTATATTACATGTATATTTAGCTCTCCGTGCGCTGGTTGTGTGTTACAGCCTTATCTCTATGGACATCCTACCATTATACTAACACTTTGCTCCGTTCTCTTGTATTTCTATTTCGTGTGGAAAGCCACTATTTATTAATTCATACTATTAGAAAACTATTCAGAGTGTTCGTAATATATTTTAAAACCAGATATGAACTGAATGTGCTCACATATTGATATCCAGTGAACAGACTAGAAAATTTTAGCATTACTCAACAGAACAACGAGTGCTAATGTGACCCCTCAATGGAAGGAATGACGTGTTATATGAATGACTTGTACAGATTTTGAGTTTGACAAAATTACAAATTTAGTTATTAAATATTGAAATTGACTGCTCATGACTCGACATGTATTGACATTTATCAGACATTACTGGACGCATGAAATAATACAGTATGACATTGATTCCTACATACTTTTTGACTGTTATGAAATTGTGTAAAACAATTGTACCTTTGACCTGTCTCAAACAACGAGGAGCAAGAAGATGTTACGCAATATTTGCAGACCTCAGATTAATCACTAACGAAAACAAAGAACAAAGACAGATAGTATATATTCTGACAGCAGTTCAATTGAGCACACGACGCGGAGTGAAAGACAGACTTCCGATAAGGCTAGAAGTGTATACGGTCTGCTGCCAGAGTAAATATCTCTGACTAGGATTTATTGTATTATGTTTTTCAATATTCCTTTCAATAAACCCAGTTCATACTGATATAATGGAAACCCGTGTGAGGCGTGTAATAAGAACCATCAGGTATCTGTTATATGATTATATGTCACAGGTTTCATAAACTTTCGCACAGTACTGTCAAAGTATTCACTAATTACAAAACTGTATTTTATATGTAAATGAGCTAATTATTAACGTGACACGCCCGATGCTTCTCAGTACAATTAAATATTTATCAGATCATCACATATCATGCTCTAATTTTGGAGTAATATCACTAATTGCAAAGTTCGTTAAATATGCAAATAAACACTTAATTAACTCCACACAACTAAATGCTTTACACCACAATTAGATATCTATCGGATTAGTATCTGTAGCAGATTCATCAAATATGGTGCAATTATTTTGGAGTTAAATGACTAATTACAAAACTTCATAAAATATGCAAATGGGGTATTTGTTAACCTGACACTGCCAAATGCTTGTCAGTGCAATTAGATATTTATCAGATCAATATCTGTACCAAATTTCACTGATTTGGGTACCATAACTTCAGAGATATATACCTAATTACAAAGTTCATTAAATATGCAAATGAACCCTAAATTGACTTGACACTACTAAGTGCCCTACATCACAGTTAGATATTAGTCAGATCAGTATCTGCAGCAGAATTCATCAAATTTGATGCAGTTATATCAGAGTTATATGACTAATTATAAAACTTCATAAAATATGCAAATAAGCTACTTAATAACTTGACACAGCCCAATGCTTCTAAGTATAATTAGATATATATCAGATCAATTTGTTGCAAGTATCATCAAGTTTGGTGCAGGAATTTCAGAGTTATGTCACTAATAACAAAAACTCGTTAAATATGCAGATGAGCAGATAATTGACATGACACTCATAGTTTCATCATTTTGTTCTGAGATTGTCATCTGCGAAAAGTTTCATGAAATTTTGTGCGGTATTTCTTGATATTTGTCCACACTGTCATTACCTTCTCCATAGGGAAACCATTGTATGGAAAAAAATGATATTGCATAACTTCATTAATATGCAAGCAACACTAACCAAAATCTAATGAGTTCTTGCAAGTAGCATATGGTACCTGTCTACCAAATCTGACTTGAATCTGTCAAGGCGTTTATGAGTTATCGTGTCAACAGACAGACAGACACACGCACACACACCACAGCAAGTCTATGTGTCAAAGTATGACACGCTTGTTCATATGGTACAAAGTGAAAATACAAAAGTACAAAGTGAAAACCTGGGTAAGGAATGGTTATTTCTAAATAAAAATTGCAGACATTGACATAAAAGAGGTTGCTGAACAACGTGGGCTACTTCTTTTCCTTGAAAACGGCTTTTTTAAGGATCCCACTTTGTATGTACAAAGTGACGCAGAGGCAGGTTTACGTATTAAAGTGAAACATCTTACACATTCACGTATAAAGAACATAGTGACATCATTTTACACATGCAGAGGTTTACGTGTCAAAGTGAGGAGGGACCACCCACGATGCGAACTGAATAAGCCACTGTGATTGCAATGTGTGTAATTGTGCATCACTAATGCTAAATATAAATATTCATCGTACTGAAATTGATATATTTCGACAAGACATTCTAAAATGTGTATAAAGACAGTTGCATTGGCAAAATAAGTATATCTAGGCAGTTTATGTGATACAGTCAATGGATTTACATCGCCAATAATGACACCACTTTGTTAGTATATAATTTAGCAAGAATTTCAACCGATAATATTAAGAGTGTCATGCTATAATCAGATCGTTGTTAGATCAGTATCTGCAGTAGGTTTCTTCTAATTTACCACTGTAAATTTGGACAAATGTCACTTATCATGAAAGTTTAAGTAATATGCAAATAAAGAGCCTGGGTAAGTGCCTAAATTTTTTCGGTGCCATCCACACCATGGATTGAAATCGTAACATTTATGAAGGGAAAATGGCTTGATGAAAAAATACCTACAAACATTTAAACCTTGAAAAATGTTGTCTCAATTAATCTTACTCCAATATAGAATGTGAAGAATGTAGGCATCGTTCTTAGTCCATACCTGTATTAAATTTCTAGCAATGCATACTTCCACCATCAAATGAAATACATGATTCAACTCATCAAAACGTTAGAATTCTATGAAATACAAAAGTACCTTGAATACGCTTGTTCAGGATGGTCCCACTTAAATTTGTAAATCACAAATGTCTGGTAATGTATAACCTTGAATGGAAATGATGATTGGACCAGTTTAATATCATATTGTCCATTGGAATTTGTCACAGAAATCACAAATTAATCTGTAAGAATGCATTCAATACATTTTTGTTGGTTTCAATTTTCGCAGGTTTTTTTTGAACCTGTCAATTCTATTGTATATTGACGATGCAAAGTGACATCCTGTCAATTCTATTGTATATTGACGATGCAAAGTGACATCAAGTCACACACCATGATGTGTTAACCTGGCAAATTGAGCGACCATACATATTCTGATTGACGATACAAAGTGACATAAAGTCACACACAAAGATGTTTTCTGGCAAAGTGAGGGATGATGCACACTCTGATTATCATACAAAGTGACATCAATCACACACCATGATGTGTTTACCTGGCAAAGTGAGGGATGATACACACTCTGATTGATGATACAAAGTGAAATCAGGTCATACACCATGATGTGTTTACCTAGCAAAGTGAGGGAGCTTACTCACAATCCTGTTATTATCAAAGTGAAACCCAGTTACATAATAACAAGTATATCTGGCAAGATTAGTGCACACATTCAGATTGGTGCTAATAATTAACATCAGGTCATCACACAACATATATCAAGCAAAGGGAGGGGCAGGTACAAAAGCATCCCAGGTGTTGAATACCAAGTCTCTTGAAGCAAAGCATTCTATCAACATGCATAGTAGTAAATGTACCAAGCCTCTCTAGTTAGACAAGCTTCATTCCTACACAAATACAATGTAAAATTCATGTTTGCATGTGTTGTTTCATCTAGCTGATGCATGCTTGGATTCTACAAGAATTACCTTTAATGCACTGCACTTCTGTCAACTTGAAAGTAGGGTTGTTACCATTTATGCATACTGTCAACTACCAAGTTCCCATATGGAAGCAAATCAGAGAGCTCTACAAGCGCATGAGTTAAACAAAAGTGTGGCCTACATGACTGTAAATATCATTGAAATACTTCCTGGCACTGTATTCAGAGACTGTTGAGTTATTCGATTTTTGTGTGAATACTGTTTTCATTATTATAGAAAGTTGGCTTGTGTTGCCTAGTTACATAAAAGAAATCGACCCTATAAAATGAAGCACGTTTGATCTTTGCTTTGTTTGTGTACTGAGCAATGCAAAGATTTTTTTCAAACTGTAATTTAGTACATAAACAGGCGGCCCACACACTATTAATAAGCTAATTATTGAGTTTTTTCTTAGTTTTCTCTATCAGTTCCTCTCCTTTTCTTCATGCTCTGACTGATCGTAGTAAATAAAATAAATGACTATATAGCCTAACCTAGCCTCTTGCCTCTTTATTTATTTTACACCCCATTACAAGGACGTTTATCTCATATACACCTATTGTAATAAATTAGTCAACACAATCCGCGGATTTATCAGGGATTTTATTGGTTGGTCAACATCGCGAAAGATAGGAAAGGTTACTTAAAAGGGAATGTAAGAAGTTCTCCCGAAATGTGTCCAGAAATTACCAGATTGTGGCCAGTCATGACCATTTATCCAAAATTTACTGCACCCAATGCATTTCGATGGCCGAGGAGATCCAGCTACTCTAATTGCAAACGTTTAAATGGTCGCAAACAGTGCAAACCCTGCCAGTGCCTTGCGCGCAGTTCATGGCATGAGGACGTCCGTAAAGCAGAAAGTCGGAATTTGAAACCTTTGATCTTTACGTTGTTTATATGTGGGCAAACGTGTTAACATTTTCCCAGGGACAAGTCTGATTTTGACTGGGGTCAAAGTTCGTGTGGTTAAGCGTTGTTCTCTCAATCGGATGGTGTTGCTAAGGTTTTGTCTGCCATTCAGTTTAGCTGTGCGTTCTCGATAATTTAGCTGTATTTTTGTCTCAGAAACATAGGAAATTAGTTTAATTTTTAAGAAACATTAATTTCTCTATGAGAGAAATATTCTTCCTCCTAGTATCCTTATTAAATCGGCCGATTTACTTTGATACATTTATCTATATGGTATGGAGAACTCTTTGGGGCAGCGTCAGATAACAAGTGGAAAAAAATACTTGTGAAGGGTTTTACCTATGTGCCAAATTTTAAATCTCTAGGTGCAACGGTGTTCTCGTGGCAGTTGCATTTACAGGACAGAAGAAGAAAAATAATAATAATAATAATAATAATAATAATAATAATAATAAACATAAACAGAACGATTAATAGAGGGTTTCGGACCCGTGGTCTCGAAATCCTAATGAGACAACAACATTTTGTTCATGTAAGGACATCATATAGCAAGTACTTCTTGAGCTGGTGCAGACTTTATACGAAATATTATGATATCAAAGATGTTTGCAATGATAGTTTACAGGGTTTCCTGTCTAAATTCACGAAAATCATCAAGAATATCTAAAAGTAGAACACGTAATTATGACTGTATTTTGTATGTGTAGAGGTGTTGTTTGCCGTTCCGAACGTCTGTTCTACACGTACGCGACGTCTGGTTATTACGTGACAAAGACGCTACCCGTACTGATGATGGAACGTAACTACGTGTATCTAAACTTCTCTATAAGGGACTGGTCAGTTTCTTCGGCCTGGGGGTGGATTATTTTTTGCCCACGTCAAAAAGTGGCTGACCCCCTATTCCGAATGAAAAGAGGGTGACCCTTACTATTCCAAATTTCGAAAACATATATATATATATATATATATATATATATATATATATATATATATATATATATATATATATATATATATATATATATTATATTTTACATACATTTATATTTTAACAGTCATTCTGTATTTTAATGAAATTGTTGACATGTCAGTTGTAAGATAGGAATTTCAAAGTGTTCATCTTAAAGTTTGAATACAGTATATTTTGAATGAACTGTGAATGTATTTCACACTTTCTATGCTTAACCAGATGTCCTGAACTGTTGTACAGAAATGGATGTCAATCATCAATATCAAACAAGAAAAGGCAGCAGATCAAAAACTTTGATGGGTGTTAAGACTTGACAGCCATCCAATTATGTGTGCAGTGTCTGAGATGACCTTTTCTTGTAACATTGAAACCATAAAAGCACAACTAATAATGACAAAAACTGCCTTTTTAACTCTTATTTTGGTCATAAAAAAGCATTATTCTACAGAAAGTCTGAGACACAAAGGAAAACAGTTACATCAATGAGAACGAAAGATATCTTGTCATTTTCTATCTCTTAAATAAGTCACTGTGTCAAATATATATATATTGTGAAATATTTGTGCATGTTTCTTTCTCATACTGAATTCTCATAGAGAGAACAGGAAAGTATAAGGAATTTGTCATGCTTTTCATATGAACTGCAGATTTCATAATGGTACACTTTCACTTAGCAAACATCAGGATATCTCTGGCATATATCTCTGATTTATTAAAGTATGGCGCCCGATATTTCAGATGTATATGTCTTGTATATTAAAGTCATGCACAGGAAGGGCGTGCTGAAAAATGTCTGATATATTAAAGTAATGCGCTCGAACAGCATGCTGAAAAGTATTGAACATACAGATATCTCTGATATATGTATGCCTGATATGTTAAAGTTGGGCGTGCTGAAAAATATGTCTGATTATTAAAAAGTTACGCGCCCAAAGGGCACGCCGAAAAATGCAACTGGATGAAATTTGTGGCTTACACGATGCATTTTAGGCAATGATGAGCCTGTGTCGAAATTCAAAAA
>LD354890.1:0-33631 GCA_001465055.1 Ptychodera flava
GCGGAGAGGACGCCATTTTGTTAGTTTACCCTTCGAGTTGCCATGTGAACAGTCGTCGCGCGCGCGCGACATCGCTGTCACACCACGCGCTCACTACCTGTTCGGTGGAGACCGTGCACAGTGCCAGCGCCGTGCGAACAGCAGAATGTTTGCTAGAAATTGACCAAAATAATACCATGGCTTAAATTTCAAGACTCAACGTGATATTCCCGTATTTTGCAACCAGAAATACCAGTGTTCCTCGAAGCCCTTCAAGTTTTTACGTCGGCGACATCGCTTCACAGGCGGGGAGCGGCAGCCATTTTGTTGTTTACGTTGTTTACCAACAAACTGATAATGTAGTTCGGGACAACTCTAAAACTGATGACGTTCATCGTGCATATCTCGACGTTTACCGTGAAATATCACGGCTGATATTTTACGTTGAACGTCACTAGGATGTAGCAATATGGGCATGGGTATATGATAAAACTTGAAATCATTCTGGATAGCAGAAATGTAAGCTTTCATCTATCTGTGGATGACTTTCTCTGCTACCTGGTTTCACTTTAGGCTATAATATGAACAAAAAAGTAAAGATCCTTTCAGTCTTCTTGGCAAAATGGAAATTCAGGTTTTAGAACTACTGTGATGTTGAACTGAGATGGGGAAGTTCTATTTTATTTATGTTAATAGCAGGCACATGACCCTAAAAAGTACAGAAAAAGTTACTATGTTGATGTTGTTATCTCTTTTTTATCTTACAGAATGATAATGAAAACTAAAAAAGTACTGTCACATTCAAGTTGGTATTTAGTCTACCACAGAAGCCCTCATTGAGAGATGATCTGGTTCCAGCGATTTGATTGGACCTTTCGCAGTAACAATCACTCTTGTGCCTTTTTCGGGGATGTGCTAGCTTTATCACATCAATGAAATAGCATGACGGATCTCTATTAAAACTCATGTGTATTCAGTCTCAAATATCAGAAATATTTGTGCAATTATGTGCCAGCTATACATGTAATACCAGTGGTGGGAAATTCTTACATGTCAATGGTAGATGCTCATTAATAATATCACATGACACACTTTGACGATGGCCATTGGTTGACTATTCCCTACAGTGATGTAAGACAACATCATATGAATGACCATTTAAGTGTCAGTTTAGTAGCACTGCGCTCAAAGTGTGCTGTTCATCATCATGTAGGCAATCGTTTTCAACAGTGTATGTTTTTCTGATCAATTTACAAACTGTGAAAGATTTGTGTATTTCAGTTAGTAAGTGATCACTGTTAGGTTCATCCTATCTAGCATCGAGTGCCATCAGCTGATTTCAGTTGAATTTTTAATCAGGACCTGTAGAGGACCTTGCACAGCAGCAAAAATGGCTTTTGCTTGATTCTAAATAATCTCCAAAGGAAACCTTGAGGAATTAGTTTTGTACATTAAAGCCTCATCTGTGATAGGTCTGCACCCCTCCCAGTGGGCTTCAGGGGGAAGTTGAAACCAAATGACATATTGAAAGAAATGCTTGAAATGCTTGAAAGAAACAGCTTCTGCTCCTGTAGTGTTGAACACAGCCTTAAAATGAATCTAGACCTGCTATAAATACAAGGAGAATGGCTGTTTTGAAGATATTCTTGACATTGAACAACTTTTTTGAGGATGATTTTCTTGTGAATTTAATAAAATGTAAAAATTAAAACCAATCAATGCATCAGTATTTTATATTTCTTGTGTGTATGAGACTGGAGTATGTTTGACTTGATTGCAAACACATTCAATTTAAACTCAATTTCTGGCAACGAAACTTAAGTTTAACTTTTGCAAATTTAGTACTTGAGCTATCATGGTCTATAAAAGATTTTGAAATCACTGTTTAATCTGAAGCCCAAAACACAAAAATTACACACAGAGGCTTTTTGTTATTTGAAAAAAAATCATGTGATTAATCAGAATGCATGCCAAGAAATCATGTTGATTAATCAAGAGTAAATGCATATGATTAAAAAAGTGTTGGGGAAAAATCATGTGTTTTTATTATTAAATCACATGATTGTTCTGAGGAGTTTTTGTCAATCTCACTGTTAATCATGTGATTTTTGAAAATCACATGATTAAACAAATGATTTTCAAAAATTTAGGAGGGGCTAAGTAAACAATACTTGGTATTGGGAGATAGTGTATTATTAATGACATTATATGTATATAAAATAATATTCATCATGCTGGTAATTGAAAACATAATGAATAATTTTTAAAATGTTTTGGAATATTGCTAAATTAACTTGGAAGGTGTTATAATCAAATTTCCTTAAGTACGGACCGGTGAGGAGATCCATTACATATTCTGTTTTGCCAGAATTTGTCGGCCCAGTTACAATCATGTTGAATGGCACGGTTGCATACATTGGATCTATATACTGTACATAAATGTAATGAATATGGCTAAAGATAACAAACCAATTTTGCCATATTTGTTAATAGGGTCTGCGCCGGCGGTGAGTGTCACGGATGCTGCCTTCGGAATCCATGTCGTGTCATTGTGAGGCGGCCCTCCGGGATGCGTTAGCTCGTCCTGCCACTTCACGGGATCCTCTTCCCCTTCCATCTCATGTATAGCACTTTCTCGAACTTCCGTGTTTATATCACCATTCACCCCAAAGACCATAGATTCTGTAGCGTATTGCAATTCATTATTATAACCTGCGATTGCCGGGCCTGAAAGAATAACCATTTTAGACGGCAAGAGAAGTAAATTGGTCGAAACTGCCATATCAAGTACTACACCAGTATTCATTATTGTGTCTTGGTATCGCCTATAGCTAATTACTTTGTCAGTATTGCGAATTTCATCTTCGAGGAGAACGCCGAATTCTTTTCGGACTTGCTCTGCGCTGCCAGTATCGCCTACTATGGTACTGCGAATATTTGCTTGTGCGCCGAGTATACAATATACGTAGGCTTCAAGGCTTTCATTAAGGCAGGCTAGGCCGGCCTTTGTCAATCCCCGGGAACCCCTCCCTTCAGAGGAATGAAACTATTGTATTGTCCCTCCGATCCATCATTTCTAAAGAAATAAAAGTGTGGTCTATCTTTGTCAGGCAGTACATGTTTTTTCTTTCCAAAAATGGTATGTGTATAGAAAACGCCTCCGTCGGTGGAGAGGAAAAAGTCATGACCATTGTATATTGCTTTTGGCTGTCGAACGGGCCCACGTTTCGTGTAATATTTATAACCATAACCAAGACCTGAGTTTTGGCCTTTTCGATAACGAAAGTCAGACTTCGTGGGACTTATATTTCCAAATTCTGTACATAGAGGGTTCATATTGGACGAGATTGTACGGATTGTCGCCGGCTTTGAAGACAGAGGTATCGTCTGGAAGTGCAACGCCCATTTCATGAAGGATCCGACGTACTGTAAAGTATACATGAAAACGACAGAATGATCGTATTTGCGGTGGAAATTTCTTATCGAAGAGATGGTCGAATGATATACCACAACCTGTAGTGCTACACCATATGGCGAAATTTAATTGCTGGTCCCAATATTTCATATATAATATATAATATAGCCATATATTACTTTCTTTAGCTGATCGATGAGTGATTACGTTATCTTTGAACACATCCTGAGGATGAAAAGTAAATTTATCTGTCGGCGTTACATATATTTCTAAGTCCATGAGAATAGGTTTTATGTCGTTCGGTTTGGGAGGAATATCAGCATGCTGTACTGTCGGTATGCTCGTCTTATTCAATTAAAAAGCAACTGGGAATAAGTCTGTACTCATGATTCGTGTTTCTATATACAGATAGATTTTAATGGAGGAGAATTTTCCATACTTCGGAATCCCTATCGGAACGGTACTAACATTCCAAACCATGTTAATATTATATTTTGGATTCAGGTTTAAACGAATTTTTTATTTTTTACTAAGAATAGATAACATACTGCAAACAATGGAGAATTTAATAAAGACATCGGCAGCAGCAAATACGACAGCGCCCTATCGGAACGGTTCCGAAGGGGCAGCGTTGGACGCTCGATCCATAATAGAGACTAAACGTGAAAAAATACTCTGTGTCATCGCAAGTGGTCAGAGTAAGTTATTTTTTGGCAAGGAGATTTCAGTTGCTGACGTAGAAAAATGGGGAGATGAAACAGTAATTAAAGCCTTCAAAATGTACGAAGCGAAATACAGTTCTCTTATAAGTGATACCATCACTCAAAGTTTCATAGATCTAGGAGCCCGTGCAATCAGTCAGGTAGTTCCAATCGATGATCGAACAAACTATGCCACTGATCTTAAAAAGGATTTTATTCTAAACAGTGAAATAAAACGATTATCAGGACGGATAGCCTACACATGGGGACCCCTACTTGCTCTAGTTTCCACCGGTTTAATTACGGGTAAACATTTAGATTTTAAAAAAATCGGGCTTAATATAATACCTGAAATAAATGGATTCAACTTCGCAAGCACCGACTCAGCAAACGGAAACGGCCCCGCCGACGGACCACAAGCCCCTCCGACGACTACGCCGCAGCGCAACATAGAGAAAATTACATTACCGACGAAGCATCCAGGGAGAGTGGCTGCAGGGAAGCGACTAGCAGAATGGAACAGGCAAAACAGGGAGAAGAAACGCCAAGCAATGACTAGCGATAGTATAACTGAAGCAAACTGTATAAGCCTACCGCCTACAACGAAAGAACAGTGTGATAGCTGGTATAATAAATGTTATCTTGTTTTAGGTGTTATAGGAGTTTCATTGACTGCATTAGGGCTATATTGGGGGCGTGCTCGGCATCCCCTCCGGAAAGATGAGCCGCTTCAGAAAGCGACAAAAACAGAGCCCGTAGCGGCTCCCTCCAGAACGGAACCAAGTACCGGCTCCTCTACATTGTATGAGATGGATTAATAAGTACTAACGAAAGTACTAACGTAAGTATTTACGAAAGTTATTCAATAAGTACCATGGAGCACGCCTTAATTTCTTGAAAGAAGAAAGTGTCAGTTTACCACCCCGCTTCCAACCACCTGGCCAAGTATTTATCATGTACTGTCGTAAGTAATGTTCACTTATTGCATCTTTTTTGGCTGTATGTGGATGAGGTGGTACCTCGGTTCCTGAACATATTAAGTTTGCAAGATCTTCAAAGCGGCTTCTCATATTGCCACAAGGTGTTCTTTCGAGTCCCCCTTTTTCAGCTTTATCTATAAGTTCTGGTTGAAGTATAATGTACACAACTGACATGAGCCATAGACAAGTAACTTCAAAGTCTTGCTGCTTCATCATATCAAGTGCCCGTAAGTCAAACGGAGCAACGTAAGCACACACTGTTTCACAAGCATTAAGAAGTTTGTGTAGGTTCTTGAGTGAGACTTGAGATTGTTCTAGTTGTTCTTGATTAGGTGGATAATAAGCTTTTTCAAGTTCCTCCTTGCTGAAACCGTCTATTAAAAACCCCTGGCTGCCGCCGCCCCATGCAATTCCAAAGTCAAAAGCTCGTGGAGAAACTACTGGCCCGACTGTCTCGGTATCAATTGTTGGATTAAGTATATTCTTGAGAAGGGCAGGCATATTGATATAGTTCAAGAAATCGACTGTCGTTTTAAAGCAGTGAGCCCATTGCCAGCCAGGGAAAATCCTGCTATTGTACCTCGTAATATCCGAAAAGGTAGTAAGATAGAATTCTTAGCATTTAAACCACGCTTATTTAAAAGTACCCTTTCTTTCACTATAGAGAGGTTATTTTGTGCCACGCCTAATAAACCAGAAATTCAAGACGCGGAAGAACTAGTTGACTTAGAAAGATTAGGTGAGATATATAAACAAATAAATGCCGCCAAAAATATTATAGTGGATTTTGATGACCTATCATAGAATAATTATTTTTTTTCTTTTTTAAAAATTTTTAGGATAGTATATATTATAAAGATTATTATGGATTAGAATATTGATGTTAGGCGTCGCTTACGAAAAGCATTCGACGGGGCAGTTTTACGAAAAGAATTTCCTGAAGTCAAGCGAGTCGTGGACATCGAAACGCTGGTGGATATCGAAGGTATGACCAAAGAAAGAAAGATGTACTCTGTTTATACAGATATGGAAGTCAAATTAGTGGATCCGAAAAATGGTAATACACAAATTCGTACATTGCATGTTAAATTAAAAGATACATACACAAAAGATGTAAGAGGATCGGAAATAAAACAACAATTAATAGATCGCTACGACCATATGCTTGATACAATTAGCAATGTTGAGGGTTCTGGTCTCGTTCTCGAGGAGATACTTAATTTTGAAGTAATTCTAGTAGAAGTTTTACTTGGGGCCGGAACGGAACGGATTCAATTTCCAGGATGGTTAAAAAATAAGCATTGTGTGAGCGATCTTATTCTACCTTCTGGCAGCGAGAATTGTTTTCAGTATGCCGTCGTTTCAAGTTTAAAGTTGGGCGACCCCGAGTTTCGCAAAAAGAAATGCGGTCAGGTAAGGAGGAACTGGAAGACGTATGACAAATTTATGGCCGATTACTCTTTTGATGGAATACCATTTCCTACGCCCGCCGATGAGACTGTATTCAAGCGCTTCGAGCAGCAAAATCCAGGGGTCAGACTTCAAGTATTTCAGATCTACGAAAATGATCCCGCCCCGTCCGACACAACTGTGTTATATAGTAGTGGAGCCCGTTCCAAAGGCGAAGCCGATAGGAATCAAATAGCAAATATCTTACTGATAGTTGGCGAAGCCCGAAGGTGCTACTTCGTACCAATTACTGCGTTAAATCGCCTTCTTAATTCTCGTACTAATCGAAAGAATGAGCGCAGACAGAAGTGTATTTGTATGGTTTGTAAGCGAGGTTTTGCGTCAACAGAAGAATTAGAAATACATCAGGTATACTGTGGAACAGACATTGCTCAGCCAGTTTTTCCTAAGGAAGTGTGCCAATTTGAGGGACATAAGAAGAAGGTGCCCTGCCCCTACGTTATCTACGCAGATACTGAAGCAATTATTGAGCGGGGCACCGGCCGACACATTCCAATTAGTATTTCGTATCTTATGATTGAATGCTGGCCAGGCAGCCGGCCGAAAGTCTATAGTAAAAGAACATTCACGGGCCTCTCCTGTGTTACAGAATTTCTAAAGGATATGAAGAAAAGGGCTGAGAATTATTCGAAATCGTATTATTGGAAAATAAAGCCGATGAAAGATACTTCTAATTACAATGATCCAGACTGTATTGCATGTGGAGCCCAGCAAGCTGGATACCGAATAGTGAAGGACGGAACGACTTTTTATTGTGAAAAGTGCCGCCCGTCCAGAACCATTCCTATCTACTTTCACAACCTCAAGGGATACGATGGTTCTTTTATTTTGAAAAAGTTACATTAAATAGATGCTGACGCCGGAGGGGGTACCGGACCAGAGCCAAATATCATAGCTAAGACGGGCAATGGTGGAATTATGTGTCTTATGAAAACATTTATTTTTAGTGCCTCAATTGTTGTCGATGGGGGGAGGGAGACAAAGAAACGTTTCTTTTCTATAAAGTTTATGGACAGTGCTCAGTTGATGTCTGGGTCGCTCGCGAAGTTGGCAAAGACTGTGCCAGAGGATGGATGGACGGCAGTACCACTTTCGTACCCGGACATTCAGCGGGCGAAAGGTCTCTTCCCGTATGAATATTTAGACTCGGTTGACAGACTAGAAGAGGACCAGCTCCCGGAGAGACATAAATTTTATAGCGAATTAACGGAAGAGGGTATTTCTGAGTCCGGTTACGAACATGCATTGCGAGTATGGGACGAAGTTGGATGTAAGACGATTCGTGATTATATGGAATTCTATTGTGAGACGGACGTTCTACTTCTTGCGAATATATTCGAAAATTTCCGTGACACATGTTTAGAAGCATATAAGTTAGATCCAGCCCACTATATGTCGGCGCCCGGCTTGACATGGGATGCTTTGTTACTTTATACAGGTAATAAGTTTAAACTCATTTAGGATGCTGAGCAGATGACTTTCATTCAAAGGGGAATTCGGGGTGGTATCAGTCAGTGTAATATTCATTATTTACAGACAAATCATCCGGCTTACGCCGGCGGGAATTACGATCCGGAGAAGCCGTTAACCGAAATGAAATATCTCGATGCTAATAATCTTTATGGCTGGGCAATGAGTCAGGCAATGCCAGTGGGCGGACTTCATTGGATGACGATGGAAGAATTGTTAGAATGGGAAGGCGGAGTAGGCTTGGATTGGGGACCCGGCGCTAGATTTCCACCAAGTTTTCTAGAAGTAGACTTAGAATATCCGGCCGAATTACATGAAGAACATTCCGATCTACCATTAGCGCCGCATCACTACGAATTTCCGAGGCAGGGCAGTCGACTGATTACAAGTCTTATGGACAGAGAGAGATACGTCTTACATTATAAGTTGCTTGAATTCAATCTTCAGATGGGAATGCGACTGAAAAAGATTCATCGGGTTCTTGCCTTCGAAGAGGCGCCGTGTCTCGCGAAATATATTGACTTTAACACTAAAATGAGGGCAAAGGGAAAGACAGATTTTGAAAAGAATTTCTATAAGCTTATGAATAATGCAATGTTCGGCAAGACAATAGAAGACGTTCGAAAGTACAGAGACTTTTAAATTTGTTTCGGGTCGGAACGGTACCGTTAGTGATCATAAAAAGATTCAGAAGTATACTCCAAAGATGAAACATATAACTGTCATAACTTCCGAAGAGGATGGAGATTCCTGCGACAGTGCTCTACTGGAACTGAAAAGGGATAAATATGAATGTAAAAAGCCAGTTTTCATTGGTGCGGCAGTGCTTGAACTTTCTAAGCTGCTTATGTATGAGACGCATTACAATTACTTTCGAAAGCGGTTCAAAGGACCTAATGGAACGATACAATTAGCCTACATAGATACTGATAGTTTTGTTTACAGTGTACCTCTTCCTTCCCAAGACGTAACTTTCAATGATATAGTTCGGGAAGATGTGGAAAAGAATGGTAAGGAAACGATATATGATACTAGTGGGATGAAAGATGAGATGGGAGTTCCGAAGATTAATAAAAAGGTGATAGGTAAATTTAAAGATGAGTTGAATGGAGTACCTATTCTTGATTTTGTTGGTATTTGCTCCAAAGTATACGCTTTTCGAACTCCAACTTCGGAGACGAAAAAAAATAAAGGGATAAAAGATGTCTGTGTTAGAAAACATTTGAACTTTGAAGACTATAAGGATCTGTTTGAAACTGGCATGTTTCGAAGGAAGGAGACCGAGCGGGCACAATTTGTTCAATTTGTGAGGAAAAAACCTGGAGAAATCCGTAGTGAAAAGCGCAGTAAAATTATGATGTCGCCAAATGATATCAAACGTGTGCAGTTATATAATCCAGACACTGGTGAATGGCTTGCAGAAACATATCCGATAGGACGGAGTTAAAATAGTAAAGACTTTAATCTACTATTTTCAACAGAGACCATTGCATCACTGATAACATAAACATGAGCAAATATATTATCATCGCGAGCTTCGATTCTATTATCATCGCGAGTGTCGATACCCTTAACTGAAGTATCCATTTTTATTATTTCAAGCTGTATTCCATCCTTTGTGTTCATTACTCTTAATCCATTTCCATGAAATTCAATATCTTTAAAGCTACGCAGATCAATAAACAGACAGAATTTGTTCTTCAAATAATCAACTTCATCTAAATCAATTTCACACCAATCTTTATCTTCAGCAAAATACCGTCGTGTTTCTTTCCAAAACTGTCTTGGTAACATCTTCTGAGCATAAATTTTATTTGCAATGCCCTCAATCATTACAGACACAGATTCAATGGATGGGTTAAAGAAAAGTTCGCTATTAAGTTCTGACTGATTCTGATTTTTAGTGAAGAGTATTAAGATACCTCTCATGCTACGTCGTGGTACATTTATATTTTCATTGATAACCGTGGTTGATTCTTTGAATGGGATTGTTCTAAAATAATGTATATGCTCGTAAAGGTAACTTTTCCCACTGTTGTAATAACCAGCAGTTGACCTCGCGAGTTCGGGGTCAGATATTGTTTCGTATTCCATTTGAATGTTTTTTAATTTATAATTGGGTGTAACATTATTATTACTGACAAGTAATTGGGAGACGGGTGCCAACGTAATATCCCATTCGATATGACTCCCTAACTCTTTTGGATATGCAACCCCATGGCCTGTTATGAGGGGGTGATTCAGATGAATAGCATATTTTGTTTTATATGTGTCAAAAAGTAAACTATCATCCACGACGGCGTGATCTGCATTGGCCGCGCCACTTCTCAATTTTCTTAGATTTTCATTCTGAATTCCGTACAGTGTCATGTTCGTTCTCTCCTTTTTATGTTTGAAGAGATCGCGATAACATTCAATAAGGTTATATTTATTCAAATTGAAAAGTGCCTGCCCCTGAAATGTGAGAACCATACGCTCCACCAAATTTTTTGCAACATTTTGTACTACTCGGTTATCTTCGTGTCCCGTTACTTCGAGATCAAAAACAAGGTCGAAAGTATCTGGAACTAGTACTACTCCGCTTTCTAACTTTGGACATCGTATGATAAGTGTCTGGGCTGGATCTGCCTCACTTGGATTATGAGCAATCACATGATGAGTTCTTTCTGACTTCGTTCCCTTCGGTATTCGGTTGGTGAATTCCGGTAATAATGATCTATCGTACCCCATTTTCGTGTAATGTATATAGTAGTGTAGAAAAAAATTACAGTTAAAAAGAAAAAATAAATCACATCTTTACATAAATATTTCCGTCTGATTGAAAGATAAATTGATTACCTGTGTCGCGAATCAATTGAAGAACCCAATATTCTTGTAGATGTTGGACTTCCATTTTATCATTGTCAATCTCCTGAAAGACGTTTATGAATTCTAGTCGCTTAAAGAAGTTAGTCTTTTGACATTCCTTCACGAAAGCTAATATGTTATGATATAGATTATCGTCTTTGAGTCTGACACCTGGATTTGCTCGAAGGATATGTCGATTTACTCGTCGGAGTTTGCACCATTCCAATTCAACAGAGAAACCAAACAGGTCTTTATTTTTAGAAAGAAACTTTGCAATATTCTTTTCACCAAACATGCGAGGTCATATATTAATACATAATTTTATTTATTATGACTAATGTTAATCCAGTTAAAAATATCCATAGCTGTTCTCCAACAAATCCAACCACCGATCCCGCTGTTTTTAATAGAAAACTGACAAGGGAGCCTATTAAACCTGGTATTGCAGCAGCACTTTTTGCAGCCAATGTTTTTAACCATTCGCCAAATTGCTTTACAATTTCTTTCGCTTTTGTGTATACTTTGGGCGGACCTGCTCCCCCTGTGTTTGCTCCAGTTCCTGCTGCTCCCCCTCCTCCTCCTTTAGTTACAGCCAGGGCAATTGTTGATATTGTCATTCCAAGGGTAGTCAATATTGCAGCAATTGTAATACCATTTCGTGTAAATAACTCTGTCAGCTTCAGCCTGAGCGACAATTCTGGATCGGAAATTACATCACGGAGAGACCTAGTCGTAGCCAGACTTTCACGTGCCTCACTGATCTTATCACGTTCGTATTCAATTCGATCAACAATTTTAGCTTCTCTTGTTATAAGTTCATCTAGTAGTTTTTCAGCTTTTTCTTTTGCTTGGGTGTGTTCTACAGGAATTTCCTTTAACTGTTTTTCAACTTCTCTTTTCTCTAGCGTTATTTTATCTTTTTCATTGTTAAGCTCGCCAAGACGCATATTCGCAATCCTTAATTCATCATTAATAGCACTATATTCAGGGTTTAGATTGTTCCATTGTTCAATTTTATTTTCAAAAGCTTGTATTTTATCTGCATTACCAGAAGCATCTTGCCGTAAGAATGTCAGTTCATCTTTGTATATACCCATGTCTTCTGGTGTCATCTTCTCAGCCGGTATTTTATCGTTTTTCACATCTTCAGAATACAATGTTGAACTCACAAATTCGGGCTCTGCGCTGTCCCCCATCTTACTGTATACTTTAGTTACAAATTCATATCCTCCCGCTTCTTTTTTTACTGTCTTGAGTGATCTAAATCCACGTTCTGAAAGTTTTGATAGCCTGAGGTTTTTATAATACAGCCTTCTGCCCCTAATCTCAGCATTCAAAAATAATTCGTTTCGTGCTGCCGGATTTCAATTTTATTCTTGTCTAAGAATTGTTCAACCATTTGCTTTGTAAGTTCTACTCTATGTTTAATCGTAGGATCTACATACGGACTATCGCTTGAGCCGGCCTTGAAAGGATCGGCTTCTGCAAGGGCATTATCATCGTCTATGAAGTATGTTTCAGCAGTAGCATCATCGTCATCATTCAAATTTGCATCATCGAAATCCTGGAGTGGTATATCTTCTCCTCCTTCTGCCATATTGTCTATCTATATTACTACAATTATTTTTATCATTCCTTACATATACAGTAAAAAAAAATGCATGTCTCAGTTGTTGAAAGCGTTGAACAATTGGCCGACTATATCGAAAGAACTAGCGCCGCATATCGACGAAGTTATAAATTAATGGGCCGAATTGATATGGCTCTTAATGTGACTAAAGGAATTCTTGTAAGTTCTGCTGTCATAGCAGCAATTCTGGCAGTTCCAGTTCTTTTAGCTTTAACTCCTATACCAGGTGTCGTTATTGATGTAATACAAGGAAAAACAGGAGTATCAAAGAGGCGAGAGAAATATAAACATTATTACGTACAATATAAGCAGTTGCTTACACAAATACAAGAAAAAGGTGCAACAACAGAAAACGCCTCAGACCTTATTCAGGATATATTTCATCAGGCGCTAGAAATTCAAAAACAAGAAGGATTTAGTCCGTCGCTAGAGCGTTACATGCGGCATATGGACTAAATGGATATGAAAGTTAGTTAACTCTCGAGTTCAGAAAAAATTCTGTAGAAAATTTTCATGAAAACTGCAGAATGACAGACCTCTGTCATGACATCACAGGCTGCTAAGCAACGTTCGAAGCCTACCGGAACGGTATTGCGAAAGTCCTACTGGAAAGTCCCTATTGGAAAGGTATTGCGCAACATCCCTACGGTTCCGGTAGGGTAAGTAGTGAAAATATAACATTAGTGTTAATATTGTTCCGTAGGAAAAATGAGAAACATAGTGAAAAGGGGGCCGCCAACAGATATTGATAAAATTCATACTTACATCCAGAAGACGAGAATCACCTCCGGAACGGGCACTGGAACCCCTTATGGAATGGTACAGAGCTGCAGCACAGTCAGAATCTATCGAACAAATGATCTCCCTTCCATCCGAGAATACTGTTCTGTTAGGGGGATTACCCAGTGAGTCAGCGCTAAATGACTCAGTGGGAATTCCCTCTTCCACGCATGCGCAAACGCGTATGGGGGAATTCCCTGTAGTTAAATAAAACAAAATTTATCACAGTTGACCACGTTTATTTTACTACTAATATGTCATAACTTCGTTAATATGCATGTCAAACAAATCAAAATCTAATAAGTTCTTGCAAGTACAATATAGTACCTGTCTACCTAATCTAACTGAAATCTGTTCAGGCTTTTTTTGAGTTATCGTGTAAACAGACAGACAGACAGACAGAGAGACAAACTCTCAAACACACACACACAGAGACAGACAGACATAACTATGACATTAGCACACGATTGTGAAACTTGAGCTAAAAATGCAAATTTCATGAGTCTTAATTGTTTATGTACTTATCGGGTGCTCAAAAGAAACCTGATAGAGTTCACAAAACAGTTTAGGAAACTCATTTGGTTTAGAAACATCAAAAATGCAAGGAAATTACTAGTACCCTACTGAGGAGATCTTCAGGCAACCACAGACCAATACATTAATAAATCTATGTCCAGCAGAGACTGTGTGCATTTTCTACAAAACAAAAAGAATACACGTGAAATATATTGAAAATATGAACTCTACTTAGGAAACTGATGTATTAATTAATTTGTAACTTTTTCTATTGTGTATATGATTTCAATATTTAGCCAAGGTTAGTTAAAACATCAATGGTATGGCAACCTAAGTACTGTATTGTTTTTCAATGGCAAGCGTGTTTTGTATCAAGGGTAAAACCAGGTTGAGTTGTGAAAAAATGAGAGAAATCATAGAATTCACATATCGTCTGGCCAACACTCAGGGTAAGAAACATGCGATTGCTTCCTAATTGACATACATAGTCACCCGAAAATAGTTTTGTTTCATGAAGCCAATGGATCCGACTTATTGGCAACTCCCAGGCATGAGGGAAACAAATGTATACTATTGCCAGTCAATATGAGCTTCGTAAGACATCTCATCCAGTTTTGATGCAAAATATCTAGAAGTTCCTCTGCTAGTACTATCTGTCAGAGATTTCACCAAAACCTTCTTTTAGATTTTTCAGAATGTGCATAAAAATGTATATCTATGGTGCCCTTTGAAATGTACCCAGGTGAGAGCCGGTCGAACTGTTGACTGGTTGCTGGTCATAACCAGTAATTAGTTGCCCTTTGCACATAAAAGCACCAAAATACGAAATATAATATAAGACTAAGTATAAATTGATGTACATGTTAGCATGACTGAGAATTTTATGAAATGTGTTAATACAACAGTGCTTAGTGGCTTACTGATCTTAGCAAAAACATTGAGTGTCTTCGGTAAAACACGCCTACAGCATTAACAGAGTAAAAAAGTCAAAAAATGAAAATCGCTATATTGATAAAGTATTGATAATGGGCAAAAATATAACTATGTAAGAACATTACATACCGGTATGTCATGCAAATACCTCTTATAAAGTGTTGCTTTATTTTGTGAAAATTAAATTTGAAATATTGAGAATATGGAAACGGCTGGAAAACCACACGGACACCTGAATAAATGTAGCACTCACTACGAAATATTATTACAATGATCATAAAGAATTAAAATCACCCTATTGACTTGTAGGTACACCTTTGAAACTGGTGGTCTGGAAAAAAACATTTGGGAAAAAAATTGATGGAGAGTTGCCTGAATAGCATGATAAAACAACTAAAAACTAATTAACTGATAAAATTGATTTTTCAATATGAAACCCCGTGCTTTGTATTTTGAGCTGGTATCTCTAATACACAATTATGGGTGCTTAAGCATTGAATCACTTTATTCGTGTGGAAAAATGCTGAATTCGCATTCGCATTCGCCATTCGCTGAATTGATTCATGCAGTTAATTTCGATGAGTTGAACTAACTGCTTTTGACATGAAAATGCAGCTAGGTGGTCGTATCTGATCCCAAAACAAACTGGACATGGGTATGTATGTATCTTGAGATTAATTCTCTTGTGTCAAATTGAAATCAGCGTTGGTCTATACGTGGACCAATATTAACGCTGAAAATGAAAGAATTTTGGACTTAAGACTGCCCCGTTGTAATATTAAATCATAACATGAATAAAGTGATATGTACATATATCCTGTAAACTGTCATTTTACGGGTGCGATCCGACAAAATTGACATTTGATGCATGTCCAAATTTGTTTAGCACAAAAACTATTTAATGCACAGTGTTTGGTTGTCATCCATACTAGATAAAATGGGAAGATACTTTATGAACAGTGCATCAATCTAAAGTACCCAAGCTTTGAATGAAACCAGTTCCGGAATTTTGGAGTATAAATGGTTGTCAGACCTAGTGACATCTGGATAGACGGAGAAAAATTCTTTAGTTGACTTGGCTATCGAATTGCCAACTATGAAACTAATAGCAGGCTATCATGATTTAACAGCTAAATGTATTATCTCTTGACAATCGAAACCTTGCAAAAACATAATTCTTACCCACCATGAGTCTAGAGCTCATACTACCCTGCACCCTTCACATTTCATATACAATGACGAAATGTAATAAGATTTGCAAATTATGTTTCAATAGTAAAAATAAAAGAAAATTAGAAAATTTATCACTCAGCAATTTATGTTGAAAAACTACAATAAGACCAATTTTCTCGTCTGCACTTTTGGCATTAGGCTTTTAAATGAAAATTGTTTTTCTTTCTGTTAACATGCAAATAAAAGAAATGCTTTAAGGTAGTATGGGCCATGAAAGTGAAAGACTTAAAAGTTTTGCTAACACATTTCTCAATGAAACAATCAACCATTCTATCAAGAAAAATCGGAGGTCGCCTTGCGAACGTCGGTACTAGAGAAACAAATCACCCAAGATTTATGGATATTTGAAATACAAAATGGTCGACATCCCTGTCTTAACTGTGAGGAGAAAAATAAAATTTTCGACTTTTGGAAATCTAAGACAATGAAAATGTTTCTTACACCAAGAACTTAAAAATGAGCATCAATGAGTGGTAGATCAGAAAAGAATTGTCAAAGTTTTAGAGTCTGGATATCAGTTCCCGAAGAGCAATTTCAACCTTGTGGTTGTTCTTGGGTCTTTACATTTCAAGCTGGTTTTACAAAACATGTAATGCCTTAATATGCCCAAGAAGGCATTCAGACTTGAAAAGCTTTCAAACAGATATAGCTTTCACTTGATCATTCCACGTCTCTTTCATACTTAGCATTTTAAGCCCCCTGTATGAAAGCAACAGAGTTAAGAAAATATTGAGGTGTCAAGTAAGGAGAAGAATTCCCTTATTTTATGCACATTTAAACCTGCAAGTAAAGGAAAGTAGTTGGAACATCGATTATACCATAAAAACTTGAAGAAATTCAAATGTTTCCCTTAACTATTAATGTCGCCACACAGCTTAGCCACGAAACATTAATGTCTTTATGGACTATTGATACAACTGAATACATATTCATGTCCTTCCAAAACTACCTTAATAGATATGGTGCTCTGATGCTTTATAAATTATTTTTCATGATTGAAGATGACCGATTTTACACAATTTAGATTCCGTTGTTCAGTACTGACATGGGTTTTTGTTTGACCAAATCACTGTTTTGCATATACAAACTGTTCAATGATATTTTGAATAAATCAAGACTTTCACCTGTCTTTTAATATATCTCGTTCCTCACAAGATTGAAACATATACTTCTATTTATATGTCATGTTCGAAAAGACAAAGCATGAGTATATAATTATATGCAGCAAATTTTACTCTGCTGCTTTTAGTACTAGATGTTAATATACATATTACCTTGATTAAATAACTGCCAAGTTGTGGCATTGCCTGTCTGATCATATTCGTTCTATATCAAGTACGAAAGTTTTTCAAATCTAGACTCAAGAACTACTTTTTGAAAGAGAGTACCTATGTGACACTGTTAAGCGCCAGTGAACATTTTGATGGATACCAGGCGCTATATAAATTTCTTATCGTATCGTATCATAACATATATGACCAAAGTGCCACAAAATGAGCAAGCAGCTCATATCACCTTTCTCACGTCATATGCATTTGAAAGACCTTTTTAAAATTACATCAGCAATTCTGAACATTCGACAACATTTACTGGCTTAATACTTCCACCGACAAATCAGATGCAAAGTGTAATTATTTATAGTTACACTCACAAGCAAACAATTTTCTTTACAATTTGGCTTCACAAAAGCTAAACAGAAAGATGGAGGATATAAAATAAAAGGTACAAATGTTGTGAATTAGGCATTATCTTAAGCAATGAGAAGTCACCCTTGATATATTTTAATGAGTGCATTATTTAAAGTTGACACTGACATGAAATCACATCCATGCCACACAAGATTCAAATACCCGAATCACTACTTTCGAGGAGCAGACATGTTGAAGCCTGCCGCATACGAGAGAAATTAGTTGAGCAAAATTTCATTCGAGGCTGTTTGCTCAGCTAGTTTACCCTCGTGTGCGGTCGATTTTTTGTGAGTTTTTGTCCTCGCTAGGCGTTTAGCAAAAATACAACCTGTTTGATTTTTTTTTGCCTCGCGAGGCAAATTCCTCACCGTGTGCGCCGGAGAAAGTAATTTTCCTCACGTCTTTTTTGACTAAAGCGCGCGTGTTGAGATCACATGACAGTGCAAAATGACCGCCCGTAGCATTGAAAACGCAGTCGCTTGTGGTTCAATACACGGCGAAGGCTGCGGTACGCATTAGAAAGATAGGTCAATCTATCATTTTTGTCATGTATTTTGACGGCATTCGCCGTGTATCGAACCGCAAGCGACTGCGTTTTCAAAGCTACGGGCCAGGCTATGGGCGGTCATTTTGCTCTGTCATGTGATCTCAACACGCGCGCTTTTAGTCAAAACGACGTGAGGAAAATTACTTTCTCCAGCGCACACGGTGAGGAATTTGCCTCGCGAGGCAAAAAATATCAAACAGTTTGGATATTTTGCTCAACGCCTCGCGAGGACAATAACTCACGAAAAATTGACCGCTGAGCAAACAGCCTCGAATGAAATTTTGCTCTGCTAATTTCTCTCGTGTGCGGCAGGCTTTACATTGCATTATGGAAAACACAGCTGAGGTCATATGGGTCATTTGTGCGCAAATGTGCCGTGGCGCGGCCTCAACGGTACGCATGCAGGGTGTCTGAATGTAAAAATAAACATCTTACAAGACAAACGTCTGTCGACTTGTATCACGACAAAATTCCATATCTAGGGCGATGTTTTTCATATATGTTATTCATCTTTTATGATGGCAAACGTACGGGGCAACCCAAGCCTAGCCCTAGGCCTACAGGTCTGAAAATACGAAACATACATGATGCAGAACTGAACTAACACAAACATGAGACCCATAACAGAGAAAAAGATAAAGACTATCAAAATTTAATTTTGGTGGTTTTTGTCTTGGTTCATAACGGTTTTCAGGAAACAAGAGATCCTGGCCCCGCAAACAACGTGGCCCAAATGCAAAGTCGCTATCCGTATTAACGCACCCAGCCCACAGCAAACTCACCTCTTGGTTTGATTCTGTTGTTTATGTAACTTTTGTAATGAATTTATGATACATATATCGAAATGAAAAACTATTTGCTGTCGACTGTGATTTTGGCTGTAGAGAGATCGGACCATGGAAGTATTACGTCCATGTTTGGACTGTGATCGTATAGTTTAGCAAGGGAGCTTAGCATGCCGCCTCCCATTTGCATCGACAATTACTTAATCAATCTTCATCATACTCAACTCACACTAGCAGAGAGTGTGGTATGGTAGATTCCAAAATTGGACAAAATACAAAACTGAACTTTCAAAAGGACAACATAGTATCCAAGTTGTACAGTTAGAGTACAGTGAGAATGCTACTGGAGGGTCGAGCACAGATCAGTGTTCTTCAAAAATATATCAAGACCTAGAAAAATATACTCCATAAACCCTTTTTAAGATTTAACCGCATTTTCCGTTTGTGTTACACTGGAAAAAGTGGAGAAATCTACCCCACTTTCCTAGAACAATAAAACTCGTTCTGTTATAAAATTTGTACCATTAAAATCATCATCTATTCCAATTCAATACTTAAACTATGATCACTCAATCTGAATTTCGATAAAGCTCTGAGAAGTGTAAAATTTGACAATTTGTTCAGGTATTTTTTTCAAAATAAATTCAGACTTGAAAGTTCTGTACTTAAATAATTTGTTACAACCTAATTTTTTTCTTGTATCACTTGACATATTCTCCTTACAAGGGATCCCTGGGTATCTTCCTTTTTATAATCTTGTTTAACTGGGTATATTATACCACTATTTTGTGTTGAAAACATTCATGTGATTGTAACTTCCCAAATTACAAAGAATAAAATTTGCGAAAGGAGAATCTATATCTCTGTTTTCTTGAAGCGCCTGTTTAAGAATATGATCTCCTGGCAAACTATTTAACCTACACCAATATTTTAATAACAGACAAATAAAGATTGATCTTCAATGGAAATCTGTCCAACTTTGCTCTCATCTCTTCAAGTAGGGTACATTTACTCACTCCAAAGATAAATCTGTAATAAGGCATACATAGACCTTCAAGGCAATTATCAGTACTTGTAATTTCTGTTCTCCAGATTTCTGAAGCATAAGAAAGAATTGATATGAGTAAAGTATCAAAGACTTTTAGACTACGTTTTTGACTCAACACCGTTTCACTTTCACAAATTGACTTTCTGATGCTGAATAAAGCTCTCATTGCTTTGTTTTTTTTAAGAGTAAACTGATTCTGTTTGAATTTTCTATTTGGTGTGAAAGCTATACCTAAATATGTAAACAGATTTACAGTTTCAATTGCATTTTTCTCATATTAAAATGACTGTTTCTTTATTGAATGGTTACCTTTACTGAAAACCATTGTTTTTGGTTTTACTTAAAGAATGTAACTTATTCAAAAAAATTTGTAGATAAGTTTTGATATTAAAACTTAATCGTCAGCATATAAAATACAATTTAACTTTAGATCTGCCATATCAACGGGAAAGAAAGAAATGTCACCAAATATCCGGACGATGGATAAGAAATATGTTAAACAATGGAGATGAAAGATTACAACCTTGTTTTACCCCTCCCCTCCCCATGAACAAAGAAACCAATCTGGAATTTTGATTGACGTTTTCACGTTATACTGAGTATTATCATACATGGACTTCACAACTTAATTAATCTCTGCATTTTTTAAAATAAACCCTCTCTCGAAACAGAATCAAAGGCTTTTTTAAAATAAACAAATGCACATAAAGAAAGTTTGATGTTTTTAGGCCCTTTAGCGGTGTCATTTTATGCATGGGGCCATCTACTATTACTCCTGCATGAAGCGGCGGTCGGGATCAGATAAACTTAACGATTTTCAAGGGTCAAGACGTGAGCATATATAGTGCCTAATGAGGAACGCGAGCTGCTGGTCGGACGCCGAAAGTGGGTACCTAGTACAACGTTTCAAGTATTTGTTGTGGAAAAATAGCATCATCGTTTCTGAGACTACGTCATGAGGTCACTGTCAAAGGTCCAAGGGACCATGATTGGGTGGCGAAATCATGCTTCATTGCGGGAAAGCCTCCAATGGGTTTAGGGTGATAATAACAGAGAAGGATAGGCCGGGAAGTCACG
This sequence comes from Ptychodera flava, assembly GCA_001465055.1. NCBI lineage: Eukaryota > Metazoa > Hemichordata > Enteropneusta > Ptychoderidae > Ptychodera > Ptychodera flava. Next base: position 21,100 of record LD354890.1, read on the forward strand.
GTGTCTAAACCTATTTCATTTTGGCCAGCTTGGCCTCTGTGACACTGACATTACCTTGAACCCAATTGAAACCACCGTATTTTCTACCCTGGGTTGATAGCTCTGCTGGTGGACAGAATTGTCCCCAAGGCTATCTTTCGCACGGTTAAGCGTTGTATTTATTTGCTTCGCTCCGATGAAGTTTGTGTGCGATGTATTTTTGGGGCGCGACTCAGTTGCTGACCCACGCTTCACCTTGTCTAGTGGTGTATGTCAGAATTTTACCGTTTGTAGTCGTCTCTGTCTTCTAATATTTACAAAGTGAAGTTTCTAAGGATGACAGGTAGCTGCTGTGTTGTTATTCTGTTCGCCTGTTTCCTATCTATGGTGTACCAGTAATTCTTGGAGTGAATGAGTATCAGAATGACTTTGCCGCCATTGTTACGTATTCCCATGAACAATTACTTTCACTTCGACATGGCACACCTGCTATCGACGTTGACGCAGAATTCATTGAGACCAGCGATAGACGTGGCAAGAATGGAAAAACCAAACGAAGAGGCTCACGAGAAGGGATAATAGGCTGAGGAGACTAGGAAGTAGACACCCTTTACCGGTAATTAGCTTGTCAAATGTTCGGTCCATAAACAACAAGATGGACGAAATGTCGGCCAGGTCAACATTCGACTCCGACTTTCGTAATAGCAATTTAATCTGTTTTACAGAGATATGGTTAAATGAGAATATAACAGACATTGAATTGAAGGGATACACTACTATAAGGACAGACAGAGACAGAGACAGAGAAACGTGTTGGTGCAGGACTCTGCAGTTTTGTCGACAACAAGTGGGCTTCACAATACCAAGTCCATGAACAAATATGTACCCGAGACTACGAAATCATCTCTGTGTCATTAGACCTTTCTGTTTGCCACTAGAATTTGGACGGATTACGATAATACTGGCGTATATTCCTGGACCAAACAACAACAAAGCAGCAGAGAAAATTGCAGAGGTGTACAACAGTGCACTTTCTCGTTCTGTAGATCAACCAATATTTGTTTTTGGTGACTTTAATACATGTTAAATCTCTGGATATCTTCCACTACTCCAACAGTATATCACCTGTCCCACCCGTTCCACTAGAATTTTCGATCGCTGTTAGGGTAACATCAATGATGCTTATAAAGCAGTCTGCAGACCTCCGCAGGGAGAGTTGGGCCAGAATGTCATCCATCTGTTCCCAAAATACAGACAAAAAGTGAAATGTCGGAAGCCTGAAACAAAATCAGTGCCAGTGTGGACAGAGGAAAGTATAGATGAATGAAGATATTGTTTTGAATCAGCAGACTGGAAATTATTATTTGACTCTTGTGTTGATATCAATGAGTTGGCAGATACGATTACTCAATTTTGTGAAAATAATATCATCAAGACCAAATCAGTTAAGGTTTTTCCTATCAACAAACCATGGCTAACTAAAGATCCGAATGTGCGTTTGAATCAAACCATGGCTAACTAAAGATCCGAATGTGCGTTTGAATGACAAAAAACTGCGTTTCTTACAGGCGACTTGCAAGGCTTTCGAGAAAAGACGACTGAATTTAGACAAAAAATGCAAAAAGCTAAACTCCAATATAAGGTTAAGATTGAGGCGCGACTTTATTTGGGAAACGCAAAACAAGCTTGGGAAGGGCTTAACATCACGATGGGAAGGCAAAAGAAACAGCAAGCCACTAATTCTGCAAAACAGTCAAACTTTAGCAAATTATTTGAATGTTTTCTATGGTAGATTTGACACTAGGGATTTCAGCAGAGAGTGTGACAGGATGTGTGAAAATGTTGCATTACATCAATCCGTACAGCTGACAGAGGATGAGGTAGCTAAATGCCTTGCAAATATTCGTCAAAACAAGGCACCTGGACCTGATGGTTTACGTGAAGAAGTGCTCAAACATTCGCAATGCAACGGAAACAAGTTATGGCAATGCTTTTCCAGGTTTTACTTAATCGCTGCATTGTTCAAAATTCATGGAAGATGTCGACTGTAATTCCATTGCCGAAAAAGACAAATGCAAAGTCACTCAACTACTTCAGGCCTGTGGCCCCCACCTCTCTGCTAGCTAAGTGTATGGAAAGAGTAGTCAGTAAACATCTGGTATCTTCAGTCTTAGATTGGTTAGATCCTTTGCAATTTGCACATAAAGCGCCAAAAGGGACTGAAGATGCTACAATTACATTATTCAATATGATCACAATGCTCGAAATCGTATATGCGTATTCTATTCATTGATATTAGCTCAGCGTTCACTTCCATGCAACCTCAAAGTCTCCTACAACGACTTTTGACTTAGATGTGAATGAATATATTATCCATTGGATTCGAGACTCTCCGTGATAGACCACAAAGGGTATTGATCGATGGCATGTTCTCAAAAACACTTGTTTTGAATACAGGTGCTCCCAAGAGTTGTATGTTATCACCATTGTTGTTGTTTCTATATATATATCAATACCAATGAAATATACCAATGAAATGAAAATCCAAACTTCAGTTGTAAATTTGTTTAAATACGCTGATGACATGGCACTTGTAGGACTCCTTGTGAAAGAAAAGTCACTAAACGAACAGATTTATTTTAACTTTCGAGCGACCTTGCAAAAATGGTGTAAGTCAAGTCTCCAGTAAGTGAATGTTGGTAAAGCTAAGGAGCTAATTATTGATAAAAGGACCAATACTACGGGTTCTACTTTTGAACCGGTTATAGTGAATGGAAAGTCTGAAGAAATTTTTGAGTGTTTTAAATACTTAGGATCAGAGATAGATAAACGGTTGAATTTCACAGAAAATACTAATTACATAGATAAGAAGGCCATGTAGCGTATATTTTTATTGTGGAGGTTGAGAAGTTTTGATGTTAGTCAGAGCGTATCGGAAAAGGTCTATAAGAGCCTCGCAGAGAGTGTTCTCACTTTTAACATCACAGCGTGGTACGGAAATTTGAGAGTCAGCAATACAAATAAACTCACACGTGTCGTAAACATGGCAGGAAAAATAATTGGCAAGAAACAAAATCAACTCTGTGATCAGTATAAAGTCGCCATTCGAAGAAAAGTCAATGCAATTATCAGTGATACTTCTCGCCCTTTGCATTTACATTTTGAGAAGATGTCATCTGGACGGCGATACAGAGTACCCGTAATTCGGAATAACCTTTTCAATTGTATCAATTTCATTTGAATAAAATATCGATCGAAATCTGCTCGCCTGTCGCTCGTATTTTCAGGTTACGTCATGAATTTGTCCATGACAGCCCGTATATATTGACTTATGTACCATAAAATCAACGTATCTGTTGTTTTCTTCCACTCAAATTGAATCGAAGACAGTTTGTTTAGTATTGGTGATACTTTTATGTCTCAGCGTATTTTGGCGCTCTTTGGACAATTTTGGCGCCATGCGATCCGTGGGTATGCAACACAACATTGTATCAATTTGCAACAAAAGAATATCGATCGATAACGTTCACCACACGTTCACAGTGGAGACTCTACACCAGTTCGCTTCCATTTCGTGTTATTTTTACCAATTTACTGCGATGTTCATGATTCATATTCACCCAAATTTTGTATAAAAGACAACAACTTGACAGTTATTTGATCTGTAGGATTTAGGAGACACTTGCTGATTAATTTGCGTGAATTTCAGACCCTTGTTCTGCACATGTAAACGCCGTCAGATCGCCATATTGTTGACGGCAACAGTATGTTTCAGAGATCAGAATAAATAGAATGGCAATAAAACAAATTTTACGAAGAAATTTAAAAAATCTAAAACGATACGATTTTTGCTTATAAGTCAAAGGATCACCGTGCCAATTTTCATTATCATTGGTACAGAATTGAAAAGTTTGAACCGGCGAGAAGTGTGCAATCTGTTCGGTCGATCGGACGCGCATAAACGCCATTGTTTTCTATGGGAATCGAGATTATTCGGCACATCGTAAAATGAAAAATACATCTGAAAAAACCCGCCGGTTGAAATTTTTCATTTCGCTGTTATTTCTCACAATATTTGAGATTAAGCATCTCATGAAGGTTAACTAAAACTCTATGGTTATAGTTTTTTTAAATTTCCCTCTTATTTCTATGAAATGACGAGTTTACGATCGTTTGTGCTATTGGCCGTGTTTTCGCTTATTTTTGCATACAGTATTTTCGCTTCGGTATTTTAAAAATTCCTTCATGAAATTATTGCTGAAATATCATAATGGACAGAGGAACATGTGAGGAAATGGAATCTGCATCTCTTTCCTGAATATTTAGCTGTGCGGCTAGGAAATTCGGCGAAAGTTTTCAACATTACGCGGAAGCTTGATTTAGCTCTCTTTACGCTCATTCAGCGTATGTGCGGCAAAAAATTGACACATGTTGAGTGAACAAAATAGGGGCCGTTTTGCCCACAGTGTTCCCAGAAATGGACAATTAAGTTATTGTTATCTAATCTTATAATAGTGAGCGTACTAGCGTGAGTGCTTCACGAACTCTACAGCGCGTGGAGGGGTCGCAGTCAGAAAAATTGTAACAATGTAGCTCGGTTATTGAACCAATCTTTTTTGAGATTGGGGATTTGGCCGAGCGGTTATGTCTGTGGTTTCTCCGCTAGGTGACTGGGTACCGTTCGTTGTGAGTTTGAACCCGATTGAAACCACCGTATTTTCAATATTTTGCACAATATGGTTTCACGGTTTGACATCTGAATGCCAGTTTACAAGCGACAGAAGTAATAGTTGAAGTATGCAATGGTCTGCCTCTCGATCCATTGTCAGTGTTCAAAGTACACGTATTGTATATTATATCGGTCACACATACACAGTTACAAACTTGGCCGCAACGCCCGTGTCGATAATCATCGCACTGTCGTGAAGGAATGGTCACACAGATGCTCGTTAGCTGGGTAGTCTGCTAAATCGATCGATTTTCGTCTCAATCTATCGATCCCGTACTCGATCTGCCCGCCACTGCAGCCTAAAAGGATCAGTTTATAGGTTGCAGTGGCGCGCAGATCGAGAACGGGATCGATAGAGCGAGCCGAAAATCGATCGATTTAGCAGACTACCCAGCCCACGAGCGCCTGTGAATAGTGTGAAGTCACTTTGTGCGGAAATACAAGCTATAGCAAAATAGCAAGCAATACAAGCAAGGTTCAGTCTGCGCGTATGCACATCCACATGTGACGATTCGAGCGTTTTGGCACCGTGACCTAAGCTTTATTTCCAACAATTGCAAACACGGTCTTCATTTGGAAGTAGTGATTCGGGTATACTCTGCAAGGGAAATAGAAAAGGTTGGGAAGACGTCTTATATTATCTTAAAGTAATGATACTTAGTTCTTTAAAATAGAATACCATGGTTTATCATTATTGTCTCTTCTTAATAGTCAATCTGCTTGTCATGCATCGAGTTCTATACTTTATCTTGTGTCTCAACAAGATAAATTCATAGAATATGATTCAATATGATCAACTATGCAGAGTAAATTCAAACAAGAGTAAGAAATTAGCTAAAAACGTCTGATATAATTACACTGTCGATTTCTTGTTAAACATTTACCGTGCACAAACTTACTATTACTTGTAAGTCTAACCTGAATGTGATTAACGTACCTAGATATAACAAAAAATAAAAGCAGTAACATTGCATGTTAAATCTCTTTGCAAAATTATATCACAATACTTTGAAATCAAGTAAGTGCATTGTGTGATTGCCATTACAGTTCACATGAAGTAACATTGGTTTACTTGGGATTTTGGTATTGCTTAATCGAGAAGGTTATTAATAATTTGATTTTGCTGAAAATGCATGTTCAAAATCTCTGAAAAAATTCAAACATTAAAATTAATATAATGACAGTTCAAAGAATGTTTATTGTATTATTATTAGCAAGAATAAGCACCTTCTTCAAAACCTCACTATTTTTTACATTTTCAAGAAGAAAATATCATATGGCTATTTATACTCAAATATTTAAATAAACTATACCAAATATTTTAAAGATGTATCTGTTGTTTACACACCACAAAACACAGACATAGACATAGACTTAGTGATCAGGTAAATTCACTGAAGGTGTAACCAAAGTACACTGATAATCATGCAGAGATATTCTTTGTTCAATAATGATGGTCTTCTTGCACTGCCTGACAGACAATAGTTGACAGGTGCAAACTTTACACTTTTTTCCTATTCCTATAATGGCCAAGCACCCAGTTCAGGCTCTGTTGAATAAAAATATTGATAAAGGTTAAATCTAACTGTTTCATTAAGTTTATTCAATGGTACCTACATATAATCATTTCAGAGAGAGTAAAATATGTTTCATTTATTATTATATTATTATATTTATGCAGTAAGGACCTGCAAAAATATCGAATGAAGACAACAGAGTTTCTAAGAAAATGTTTTCTAGGAAAACACGTTCGTTTTTGATTAACATGGAAAACATATAGGTAAAAAGCCTACATCTCTTGTAACTACAAATTTGACCAAAAACAGGTAAAACAATTGGAACTAATTTGGGAGAATATGATATTGTAGTAGGCCTAATGATGGTTTTATCAGCAAATTTAAGTTCATCTACTTTTCATTTGTTTTTATGGGAGTTTGTAATATTGTAACTTTCAACTACAGGGCACGTAACACGTGATAAATTTGAACAAATAAAAGATCCTATTCTCCCAAATTAGTTCCAATCGTGTTATATATAATGTTAAATAGGTATAGACAACCTGGAAGCTAAAAGTAAATGATGAATTTTTCGTTGCTAAAAGCATTGAAGTTGTTGAAAACAGCGTCTTTGACAGAAACACAAATATAGCTGAGCTAACATAGCAAACTAAGTTCATTTTGAAATCAACCATGACGACTGAAACAAATTATATTCACTGCGATTTAACAAAATCATTGCCAAGTCCTAAAATCTGTGAATATAAATCTCAGTGCAAATTTCGTAGTCCATCAAACAGGTTTACCCTCATTTGTTTGCACATTTTGACTTGTCAAAGAAGTCAAGGCTTGGCTGTCTTACACAACTTCATAAAAATTCTCCATTATTCAAAAATTCCAGTTATACAACATTGTAAGATGATCAGATAATACTATATGTTCTTACCAATGGTAGTTCTTTTCTGTCTTTTGGAAACTTCTCCTGGACCTAAATAAGTTACATTAAAAGGACAACAACACAATCTTTAGATGTTGTGGTAATGATGATACGAGACATTGATTCGTTCTTTTAACCAAATTGAATGGCTTTAAACTTACTCCTTGGTAACCATTCTAGGTAATATCAAAATGTCCTAATCGATGACTATGTTTATCTCAAATGTTACGTTCTAAGGAAGTCTTCAGTCATTACAAGGGAGGGCGGGGGACTTAGGGGGAGGGTCATTTTTTATAAAACTGTCCGAGGGGGAGGGTCACTTTTTATAAACCTATCTTAAGGGGAAGGTCACTTTTGACAGAAGCTGATTTTATGGCCAAACCTTTGATTGTCTGTGTGATATTTCCTGAAAAGTAAATCACCAACAAAATATGCCGAAGATTTTAAATACGTACACAAGTTTCACAGGCAAAGAAGAGCGGTATCTTACATTATACACCTTTAACAGTTAAAACTTATGAAAGACAAGGGACAAAAAGATATGCAACAGGTAGAAAAGTGTATATAAATTATAAAATGTAAATAAATGCAAAGGTGTTGTTAGTTTTATATTGAAAAAAATCGTGCATAGTTCTCTCATGGACTACTGTGTACGGTGAATCAACATTTCAGTGAAATTCTAAAATCAAGTTTCTTGCACAACAATGGACTTATAACGACATCTAGTCTAATCAAGAACATAAATATCAAAATAAAGCATACATAACTGCACAGATTTACCTAATTTTGTATTGGAAAAAATCATTCATAGTTTCGTCTTAGACTGCCATGTATAGTGAATCAACATTTCGGTGAAATTCCAAAATCACATTTCTTGCACAAGCATGGACTTATAACTACTCTTAATCAATTACATTAATATCAATTATCATGCATACAGAAATGCCTATATTTAAATGATTTTGTCTTGGAAAAAATATTCATAGTGTAATCATAGACGGCCATATTTAATAAATCTAAATTTCAGTGAAATTCCAAAATCACATTTCTTGTACAACCATGGACTTATAACTAACACTGCATGAAGACCAATAATATTTACAGTATTTGCATGGATTATTGCCTGTATTTTAGCTGAAGAGTGCATATACAGATGAATACATATATATAATCCCATGTTATTTTTCTCTGTTTGACGTCATCGTATACGAGTGTTTTTGGAAGTTGTACGGCTCCGCGAAAAACACGAGTAAACGATGACGTCAAACACAGAACAATACCATGGGATTATATATTTATCACATGAACAGTCTTCTTATTTTTCTTTGATGTGGATGGATCAAAATTATTGTAACAAATTGCATGATTTTTACCGCGATTTTGGTTTTTATTTACGCGGATTACTTACATTTAATGAGTAAAGCGGTCCGTCACCCAGGAGATGTGCAAATGTTTACAGGTAAACTTTCATTCATAAATCCCATCAAGCTAAAAATTTGATACATGGAATGGTATCTCCACCAATCAGACATACGGATTCGGTCACGGGCGCGTGTCAATCATTGTCTCGCGCTGGACCGATGCCAACGCAAGTCTGCCATCCGCGGACATAGCTTTCACTGCGCTAGCGACGGATAACGGTAGTATTTTGAGTTATTTCGAATATTTACAATTATATTTATAAAGTGAATGCAACGGCACGATCGAAACAGTAGTTATCATTCTTAGAGATGCTGTGGCTTTTAAAATATCACAAGTTTACGACCTTGGCGAGCCCGAAAGTTTCAGATCGATGACACACACGGTGTATGCTTGTAGTGGGCACTGCCGTCACCGGTCTCCGCCGGTCTCAGTCGTCAATGTTTTCGTCATACGGACTTTGATATTTGCTGTGACACATATATTGCCCGTAGGTACTTCCAAATTTTGTTACGTGGCGGAAACTCTGTTCTATTGGGAGTGTTGTCTGAGTCAACTTTCGAAATGCATCCGATTCTACAGCACTGCACTACAGGTCGACAGCCTATGTCTTCACTACAGCCTTACGCGCTGTAGGTTTGATTCCGATCGAGAAACAACGGAATAATTTGTGTGATGAAGAAAATTTGTCGTTGTTCGTCGATACTTGTGCCTTCTATGTCGCTTTCCTGAAGTTTATATGGTATTCATTTATTAAGTTGAACTTCGTTGAGGTGTATATTTCGGGTTTCTCGCAAACCGGGATCGCAAGGTACGACGTCGCTTGGCGATCGCCAGGTACGACGACGTCCACATTGAGCCATGCGACTGGAGCCGTGACGTTACTGAGCCAAACGATCGACGGTATCCTCATTCGATTCTTGGGAATAGCTAAAGCTGGTGTACGTCATACAGGAGGAGATACAGGCCAGTTCATGTGATAAAGTCAATAATCCATTGCTTTTATTTAGCAAGCCTAAATTCGTGTGGATTCATGTGAATTCACGTGTAGTATTCTTTAATACAGGCAAATCAATAGTGTGAATTTATCTGTGTATTAGTTTTGATGCAGTGTAATCTAGTCTTATCCGGAACATTAATACCAATAATCAAGCGTACAAAAATGCACACATTAACCTATTTTTGAATTGGAAAAAAAATAATTGATAGTTTCATCACAGACTGCCATATATAATAAATCTAAAATTCGGTTAAGTTCCAATATCAAATTTCATGCACAACCGTAGACCTATAACCACTCATGTCTAATCAGGAACATTACTATCAATAATCAAGTGTACATAAATGCACAGATTTGCCTAGTTTTGTATTGGAAAACAATTATTCATAGTATCTTCATAGACTACCATGTATAGTGAACCAATGTTTTAGATGTAATTCCAAAATTAATTTCTTGGACACAAATGCACATGTTACTTCCAACTTCAAGCAAAGTACATTAATTATCAAACATATATAATATACAGATATAGCATGTTTTGTGGGGGGAAATTGTCAATAATTTACCTGATAGACCCATGTATTATGATTTATATATTTTGATGAAGCACTATATCAGCCACATCTTGCCTTCTCATAGTTGCACAAAATAGAGTGACCCTCCTTCAAACGTTCATTAAATATGCAAATAAACCCTAAATTAACTTGACACTGTTCAATGATTCATAGCACAATTAAATATTTATCAAATCAATTTCTGTAGCACGTTTCACAAAATTTGGTGCCGTAATTTCAGAGTTACATACCTAACTACAAAGTTTATTAAATATGCAAATGAACCCTTAATTAACTTTACACTACTAAATGCTTTACAACACAGTTAATATCTGTCAGATCAGTATTAGCAGCAGTTTTCATGCATTTGATGCAGTTACTTCGGAGTTATATGCCTTATTATTAAACTTCATGAAATATGCAAAAGAGCTAATGTTAACTTGACACTGGTCAATGCTTCTCAGTACAATTGGATATTTATCAGATCAACATCTGTAGCAAGTTTCATCAAATTTAACGAAGTAATTGTAGAGTAATATCACTAATTACAAAGTTCATTAAATATGCAAATGAACCCTTAATTAATTTCACACTACTAAATGCCTTACGCTACAGTTAGATATCAGTCAGATCAGTATCTGCAGCAGATTTCATCACATTATGTCGGAGTTATATCACTAATTACAAAACTTAATAAAATATGCAAATGAGCTATTTTTTAACTTGACACTGCCCAATGCTTCTTAGTATAATTAGATATATCAGATCAATATTTGTTGCAAGTATCATCAAGTTTCGTGCAGGAATTTTAGAGATCTCACTAATAACAAACGTTCATTAAATATGCAAATGAGAAGATAATTGACATGACACTCACAGTATCATCATAATGTTCTGAGACTGTCATCTGTGAAAAGTTTCATAAAATTTGGTGCAGTATTTCTTGATATATGTCTACACTGTCATTACCGTCTCCATAGGGAAACCATTGTACGGAAAAAACAATATTGCATAACTTCATTAATATGCAAGCCACACTTTCCAAAATCTAATCAATTCTTGCAAGTCGCATATGTGTACCAAATCTGACTTGAATCCGTTCAGGCGTTTTTGAGTTATCGTGTAAACAGACAGACAGACAGACAGACACACACACACGGACAGACAGACATCGCTATGATATTAGCCCATGTGTTTACACAAGTGAGCTTAAATGCTTGTGTGGTCAATTGCGACTGTTCCTTTAAAACACCAGCCCTGCTCTCCGTAATGTGTCCCTAAGTTACATAACAATTGAACCAACTGTTATGTAAATTAGCCGATACTGTTTCAGTTATTCCTGGAGAGAATATCGCAATTCTTCAGGGGAGGGTCACGTTTTAGAATGTCGGACAAGGGGGAGGTCACATTTTAGACAGGATTATAGGGGAGGGTCTCATTTTACGGTACAAGTGTTGGTAGAATTGCCCCGGCCCACCTCTCTGTAATTACTGAAGGCTCCCTATTTGAATGACAAATAAATCAGCTGCAGCATATCTAAATAATTAGAGAGAACTCTTACTTCAGAGGGCAAGAACGTAGGATCATATCGCAATTAAGGTGCATCTACAAATACATTGTGTATTATCCTTTGACACTTCTGATTTAACTTCTCGGACACATCCCTCTTGAAAACTCTAAAACAGTGTCAGCATTGTTTGAGATCAGGTATATCACATATTGCTTACCAGTGGTAATAATGCGTCTTTTCTGTCTTTTGGACATTGTTTCTAGACCTTTGTATGCTGTAATGAAAGGGCATCAAGATTTCAAAAGTTTTCATATAGATATCATATTTTGCTTGTGTTAACTTAGGATGTAAATCATAGAAGCAATATATGATCATATAGCAAAACAACTTTATGCAATTATATTTATCGTATCATTTTCGTCTTGTTCAAACTATAATTAAAATTTATGGACACATAGTCTCAAACATTTTGGTAGTGAGCAGATATAATAGACATTGCTTACCACTGCTAGGAGCCTCTCTCTCCTTGAATTCTATTACTTTTTTCATTAAATCCAATCTCCCAATTTTTTTAAACAGGCTTTCAAGCAGCTTTAAATTATTGAATGTAATAAAATCTTGATGAATTAAGTTTTCGAATATATCCAATGGCGTGGTTAGTTCATCTAGTTGCTGCCGAGGAACTTCGTCTTCAAGAAGGAGTTTTATACGCCGTACTTCGTCTGAACTCAAAACATCACTTAGCTCTTTTAAGAAGATTCTGAACTGCATACTGGCTGTTTCTTCTTGATCTTTATCAGCGGAATTGAAAAGACAAATTGACAATCGTAAGAACATGCTGGTAGTTTTGGACACTGGAATTTTTGCAAAAACGTAAAGTCATTATTTAGTTTGCATATTGAAGTATA
>LD354890.1:35648-49454 GCA_001465055.1 Ptychodera flava
CAAGTTTGAAACAAGTGACCTAGCACCCAGTTTAATAGTGCTCAACTGTGAAGAAATGTTTGTGTAAAATGTATGTACTAAATATCATTGTTTCAGCAGTTGACCGAACTTTTAGAGTTCATGCTTTGTAATATAAGATGAAAAAATATTCTGGGAAGATAATATTTGAAGGCTTTTTACCAACAAATTGCCAAAAATGCAAGAAATACAATAATGCAAATTTCCCCACAATTTGAACAAAAATGTGACTGAGAACGACCCTGAGGACCTGCATATCATTTGAAAGCTATTCGATAAGCGCAATCTACAGAAGAGTTTTTTTAAATAAAAAGTGACAAAAATTACCTCAAAATTACGATATTGGCAGGTAAAATGAACAAAAAGCCAGGTATAGTTGTTTGGCTGTTCATGGTTATTTTAAACCATTGTTTCTGTCAACCATGGTCAACTATGCGGCAGTACAAACATTGCTACCACACCTACATGTAAATGGTATACGTAAAAGTGCCCGCAAATTATCGAAGAAGTGTCATCTAGCCAAATGGGGAAACTGTACAAGACAAATCTATATGAAATTTAGGACCTTGCAAACCAAATTTTAACAAATCAAACAAGGGATTCCTGTGATCATGAAAACTAGACAAATCTATACCAGCTAAAAAGGGACCAACCTATATGATGTTTACCCAAGGTACTTGCATATAAATTTCAAAGCAATCTGACCTATAGTTATTGAGTTTTTACAAATGTTATACTTCTTATGCTCATTTGCATATTTTTTAGTTATGATCACTTCATTTGAAGTCCAATCACCATGCATCCAAAACATTAAATATTAATACAAAGCTGAAATGTGCAGCTAATCTAAAGCTCATGCGATTATGTCAAGGCATTATAAGAATGAGATATTTCGTATTTTTTAACAAAAACATCTGACTTTGCGCCAAAATCAAATTTTAAAACGATTGGACGAGCTGTTTAGGAGAAGATTGTTTGTGGTGAATGGTTGTAACTTGCTAAGATGAAACAAGTGTATTAGCCCGGCAGACCTTTTGACAATGAAGAATGTCTAATTACTAAGCAAATATTCTCCTGGAGCAATTGTTCTGAGATAAAATGAACTTCAAATGAATAATATGAAACAGTGCATTGTCAGATATCAAACTCAATTGAATGTTTAAATACTCCATTCTCCTCTGGGCCTACTTTAAATGAAATTCAAGGACACATAAGCTCAGGAAAATTTAAAGATATTTGCATCACTTAAAACTTCTACTTTACAAAAACTTCTAGATTCCATCTAAATTTGAGACTGGCATGCCAAATTACAAAGCCGTAAAACGAGTAATATCAAGAATATGACTTTTTGACGGAAAATCACAAAAATATTTAAAAAACCACTATAATGCAGATGTCACCACAATCTGCAAGAATGTCACATAAGTCATCTGTAGGAACCAGTATACCAATATTCAAAGCTGCCAGATGGCACAAGACAACAAATTCACTTCCGGGTTATCGTGCAGACTTTAAAGTTTTGGTACTTGCATGGTGCTTGTTTAGTTTGAACTTTAATGTGAAGTTTTTGTAAAGCTTTTTTCAGCCTGAATCAAAATGCAGACTGTTGTGAATAATGGCAGAAGCATTCTGTGGTAATATGTGGAGTTCTACGGTCCTTAGAAATCATAATAATAATCCTGAATTTTGTCAAAAATACCACTGAGGGCGCTATTTTATCGCAATATCAAAATTTCCTTGGACTTACCCACGTGACAAATTCATCAGTAGTCAAGCTGACATTGACCTAATACCTGTTAAGAGGATTCGTGCCGCTGAATGTTTTAAAATATGAAAATTGAGCTCGACGCTACTTTGCTGGCCTATGGGAAATTAATTAGTGGTCTTGTTCCAGATGAGTACGTATAGAGATTATAGTTTTATGACCGAAGTTTACAGAAGTACCCTTAAAATACTTAAATGCATATGTCACCACAATTTACACACATCTCAACATCGTCATCCCTAAGTAACCATTTTACCAAATTTCAAAGCTGTCAGATGGGAAGTTTGAAATTATATGAATTTTTTTACACAAAATCACGAAAAAGCTTCTAAAATACTACACTGTAGATTTTAGTGTAACCTGCACGCATTACGACTCGGTCATTTTTAGGAATACCTTTATACCAAATTGCAAAGCTATCCGATAAGTACTTCAAAAATGCTTTTTATTTTTTATCCAAAATGACAAAAATTTGTCACAAAATATTACATTGTATTGTGACAAAACTCTAAACCTGGACTGCTCAACTTAACTCTATAGTACCGTAAGAACCATCCTTCCCGAGCAGAGGTCTTCACAGCAAACACGTACATGTTGCCCTACCCTCGACTTACTAAAGCTATCGCACTCTGTGTAGCTAGCCAACACTATGATCTTGCGATTGAGAGACCTTGGGCTGACTATCACAGCAAAATTAGGTTAAAACACAGCAGAGCTGAGAACAGCGGGTTGTTCTGAAGAGGGCCAAACTCCAACTAATGAGAACACGCTTTCTTCCAGTAATTTCGGGCCAATCACATGAATCCAGAACGTACTTCTAATTGGCGTACAATTTAAATTATGACATCATGGTTATTCTGGATCAAGTATATGATAGAAAATTCCCATTCCAGAGCCTTCTCAGACATCGTTAGCAACAGTCATCAGAGCAACGCAATGGCACCATACATTAGCAATCTACTAGCCACGTATTCATTACCATTTCCATACCTTTTCCTGCCCTCAGCATTCGAAGTCCCCTGAGAATAGGAATAACGAAAATATAGGAAAGAAAGAAAACAAGGGATAGCCAATCCAAAGCACTACAACGTTGGAAAGCAAGGTCCCTACCGTCTGTCAAGAAAAAACCTATCGTATGTAAACAAAATTAAAAACTTGCCAGAGCAGCTCAACTAATGAACCAGCTGCTCTGTCATATTTCATACTACACTCTAAACTCTGAAAACACTATAACACCACAAAGACAACTTATAGCAAAAATCTGTCGAAAAATCAGTAAATTACATTTACTTTGTTTCAGACCAACTGTGTTCATGTGTAAGGCTACCACACAAAAAATGCTTACACAAAACAGTCACAACTTAAACTGTGAAAATCCTCACTTCATTAGAGTAATTCACAAAATATCTTCCAAAACTCGTCGAGCAGTCGCTTACTATAAACTTTGCTGCACTAAAATAGTTTGTAAAATAACCAGCAAAAAACTTCTCTGAAATAGGCAATGAAATACCTCTTACAAGAGAAACCCGTAAAATCTTAGAAAACTCTGAAAAATTCTGACGTCAAAAATCCTTTCTCCTTCTTTTCTTCAAAGTACCAACTCTTGTTAAAACTGTGTATTCACAAAATTCAGAAATACAAGAAATTCCTACAAAATTTAAGGCATATAACTACCTTGTCCTCTATCAATAAGACCGAGGGCGACTTTCTCTGTCGTCTAGTATACCTACAACCTCCTGCTCTGTGATTATCTGATTTTCATCCGCAGAATTATCACGACTATCACTGTCACTGACTAATTCAGCTAAATCCGGAGCACTACTTTCTCCAAGAATTTTTACTGACTCTATCGTTACTTGAGTAGGATCAACTACCAGTTTAGACATTCTTAGCAATAGTCATCATACCAGTTTAGATTAAGAGGACTGACCAAGGTCATTTTCAGTTTTGCTCACAGCATCTCTCTATATAGTATCAAAACTCTTACAAGTAACTGATTTACCGTCCTCAACTTTAACAGTTGGCAATACCCCATAAGGTGGTTTACCGATCTGCAGTATCTAATCAACAGGCAACAATTTCACCTGGTCTTACTGTGAAGTGAGATCATTCTTCCTGATAAGCCTTTAATTTCCAATATGTACAATCTTAGGCTTACCTCGTGGGCTACTCTGTATACGGTAAACTAAATCAGTCAACTAACTGATAATCAGGTATGGACCTTCATATGACAACTGAAGCTTTGGAAAATAGCCCTTTCTATTCCTTTCGTCCTTTCAGATGATACCAATAATTGAAAATACTTTTTAAAGAATGTTTTTAAAGAATGTTTGTTGGTCAATTACTTAAACCACACAAAGCTTCCTACATCAAACCCGTGCTTTGCAGCAAAACGGCCATATCGCACTTTCTTCGTGCGAGATGTAGTTTTAGATTAGCGTGGTCATGTTCATGTACCACGTGCAATTTTTCCCTCAAATCGGTGACATGATCTGTCTCCTTTGAACTATTTGGAGGCTCAGATGCGACTGCTACATCCAGTGGGTAAATAAATTCCCTACCTAGCATTAGCATGTTGGGCGTTTCTTCTGTGGAAGGGTGGACACTGCTATGTTACGCAAAGGTCGCAAGAGTCAAATTCTTATCCCTGAGTCTGACTGATGGTTAAGTGGATCTATGAATGTACAAATGCAACTAACAATTTATTTCTCAGAACGCTCAACCAAACAATCCGATGATTGTATAAGTTTTATTAATCCCTTGTAGCTCATACACCTCCTGAAAAAAAACATTTGACACAATTTTTTTGCCCAAGTCACCATGACACTCTAATGGCGTACCAAAACGACTAAAAAAAATTGTCAAACAGGAGCAGCTCCTCATTTGGCTCAGCATATGCTTCCAACCGTTTCAAAAATAATGCCCCACTACAAGGAGTTTCTTACTCCTGAACTTGATTCTGAAAAATGGTCCCAACACATCAATCACTATCTTTTCCATCTGAGCACCGACAACTTAAGTCTGCAAGAGTGCATATTTCTTAACCTTCTGTGTTTTGTTTTGAGCACACAAGCCATATGCCCTCACATGGGCACACAAATCTACTGACATGCCAAACCAGTGATACTTCAATCTTATTTTACTCAGGGTACGACTTGTACCACTATGTCCCCAAAACAATAAATAAAGGAGAGTCCGTAGGACTAGCCGTACAAAAACCCGTGGCAACAGCTGACTCTTTTACCATCTGTCGATTCCCATAATCTGTACAGAATGCCACCATGAACACGTAAATGCTCATACACAGACCTATGCAGCTTCAACGCAGGCAAAGGAAATGATACGTCTGACCACAACGGTCTGTCTTTACCCAACTCAACACATTGCATAAGAAAACAAATGTTCGAGTCGCTCATTTTGTGCTTACGTAATTCTTCCCGTGACCACAATAGGTCATGTTCAAACATGGCATCACTGCACATTTCCTCATCATTAAGATGATTTTCCTGAGTGGATATCTTGTGCACAAAAGCTTGTTGAACGAGGCGTCCCTTGACCCTAAACTCATCGTTCACCCGACTTTTATGAGTCCCCCCTCCCACGAGGACTGGATCTTTTGCCTTATCAAGAGACATAAAATCAGCAGAAACATCATCTTTGATTGCCGATGACTTACCAACCACTTTGTCCAACGTAAGGTCAACCTCTTAACTCTGCACATTCTGACGTATGACTTGCATACATCAATTGTCACTGTGCTTTCCATGGAACACAACAATCCCTTTCCTGTAAACTCAGTACACGATCTGCAAAACTTATGGCAAGCTCCAAGCCTGAATTTGGCTAAGACAGGCACAAACTGAGGACTGCAAAGCGTTTCCCATTTCTCTGACGGGAAGGCCAACACAGGCAGTAATGTCAGTAGTTCTTTCAATTTTTTAAAAGCTCGCTGTCAATAATCATTCGACATAAAGACTACATTTTTCTTAGTAAACTTTGTAAGTGGTTTTACAATTTATGCAAAGTCCTGTAAAAACCTATAGTACGACGCTTGCCAAAACAAACGTCGTACCTCTGACAATGATGTATGTACGGGCTGATGTTCTGTTGTTTTAATTTTCTTTAAGTCGGTTGACACATTCCTTTCTGACACAACATGCCCTAGGAATTCCATCTGCACTGCAAACAAAGTATACACTTCTTTGCCTTTAACATTAACCATTCTTTACGCAATTTGTCACAAGCAATTTGCAACCGTTCCAACTCCTGTTCAAAGGATTCACCAAACCACAGACAAACATAGACAGACTGGAAACGCGGCATGCCTTTTGTTTCATGGTCGTCTCGGTAGACTATTGGCTTTTCATATTAAAATGAGCTTCAAAGGCGTTAAACTTTTTTGAGGCTTTGTTTGTGGTTGATAATTGCACGAGATTATGCGAAAAATACGACGAGATGGCATCGTACTGCCAGTCGCGTAGCAACCATAGTTACTTTGTGAGCTCTCAGGCCAGAAACACTGCTTCACGCCAATCAAAATATAACACGCCAGCAGTTTCATAAACATGTCCTTCCTTGATGCACGTGTAAAAGACGGTATGACTGACCGTAAACCATTGAGTAAAACCAGACAGTATCGATAAAAGACTTTCAAATTTGGTTCAAACACACTCATTATATATTCAAAAAAATATGAGAGGAATTTTTAAAATGGTAAAACTTACTTTCCTGAAGCTCAAAACACTCTCGTTTTCGCCAGCACATCAATTCCGCTCAGCACCACACGACAACAACAACACAAACTTTGCCGAACATACTTTCGCTTAACAATGGGCGAAAATCCGAAAATTACCAAAGGATGCATGGTCGGCACTCTTCGGAAAAGAGAGGCGAGAGCAACCTGAGGCGAGGCGAACATGGATGGGTTACGTAACCGCTTCACGCCATAAACAATACCCGTTGTGACTCTGTCTATGTTTCTCTGTGACCAAACACAATGATGTCATCTAAGTCATCTAAACCCATAGCCATTGTAGTCCATTCTAACAATTTACCAGAAGAAGTTACAATTGCAGACTTTTCCCTACTATCGTTATCAAGTTTCACTTGATGAAATCTCATATTCAGATCTAGGGTGGAAAACCAACAAACACCATACAATGCTTCTAAATTGTCTTCTAAAGGTTTAGGCATTTTGAATAGAGACCACATTCAGTCTCGTATAATCCACAATCAACCTTTGGCTACAGTCCTTTTTGCCCACCAAAAGGTAAACTCCAGGGCGATGTTGACTCAACCAACATGCGTTTGTCTACTAATGATTGAATTTGTCATTCTATCTCAGTCTTTTTCCAAAATGGTACTCAATACGGTGTCATTTTTATCGGGTCAGTTTGCTGTGTATCAATTATATGCTCAACCACATCTGTCAAACCCAAGTCATACTCATTTTTACTGATCACATCAGAATTGTTAATCAACAGCGTTCATATCTTTTCCTTTTGATCATCAGACTCAAGATGTTGTACACTACACTTGTACAAGTCTATTTAATGTGATGACTACCCTGGATCAACCAGGGAGGTTGACATTTCATTACTACCACACTTTGTACAAGCACCACTACCAGAGGGCGATCCATCATGCATAACTGCAGACTTGTTAACTTTGTCAATGTCAAACTGTGTACTGACACTACAATCCACTGCTCACTCTAGTCTGTATAATCCTACTAATTGATCTCGTTTGATTTCTATGTCCTTTGTCCCTGGGTTTATCTCTCTAACAGGTAATAACCCTTGACCCGGTGTCACCAGGACAGACGCTATCCCAATCCCGATAAGGAAACCTTTATTTGTGCCAGTAGGCTCTACCGTAGCAACCAACTCAGACAAGTGCAGAGAATTTGCTGAAGATTGTTCACAATGATATGTTTTTTAACTTTGACCTTTGAAGCTTTCATGACCCAGTTGACCTTTACGTGGCTGTTTTTCTCCTTCCAGCTAGAATAATTGATACATGGCCTGCCGGAATAAGGGTGAGACCACTTGATATCCTGGGGGGAGTTATGGAATATTTTGGGGGCATTATTTTTTTCTGCATGTTCCATTGGATGTTTTTTCCCTTGTTTTTTTGCATTCTTCCTTCAAAGATTATTTTAACTGCAGCGATATTGCAAAATCAATCTGTCTGTCATACATCAACAGACTTGTACATAAGGGACGGGTGAGTTTCTTTGGCCTGAGGGGGTGGTGGATTATTTTTGCCAATGTCAAAAAGTGGCTGACCTCCTTTTCCAACTTTCGAAAACAGGTCGACCCCCCCCTTGCGCTCGACAAAGGTAAAACAAAAAGTGGAATATAAATTGAATTATTCAGTATATATGAAAAATGAAACTGAATGATGAAATTCAAGGCTAGCATGTATTTAATGCATTTAAGGCAAGTATGAGCCCGCGTCAAAATTTAAAAAAACATACTGACCCCAATGGCGCATTTCAAACCCCATCACCAAAGTAAAAAACAGGGTGACCTCATGAATTCACCGGCCTCCTAGGCCGAAGAAACTGACCAGTCCCTCATTCCCGCTAATTTTTAAAAGTGTCTTGTGTGAATTATCATAACCAAGCCCTCTCCCAATATATTTGGTTACACCGAGATAAATGTTACACCTTCATTCGAATTCGATACAGTTATTTCTGCCATAGTAATGAAAAGATACTGGGCCACGCCCCTAATGAAATGGATGAAATGGGAAAATTGGATATTTGGTATATTGGAAATTGAAAAAACGGAAATATGCATTGTGAGAAATAGAGTTTTTCAGAGGCATATTTGAATGGCTCCAATGTGCCATCCTCAGTATACACACCTATACATATACAGTATACATACCTGTTTCCTATATTTTTAATCTCAGTCCAAAGATTTTAAATTTAGAAATAGGCCTAAAGTTAATAATCAAGATGATAAAACCATTTGAAAATTAAAAATTAGTTCCATTTCGATTTTCTTCTTTGAAAATGCAAATTGGTTATTGGTTGGCCGAAATGTGCCACGGATTATAATACTTGACGATGACAGTTTTGTTTTAACATCTTCTGAATTCTGTCATTTGACTTATCAGTGCAATCTGTCCTTGTCGCAATCATACCAGAGAACAAAATTATTTATTGGTCAACACACAAGAGATGATATGCATATATCTACAATGTGTGTTCACTTATCTAAAATCAGTGAACGATTCAAAAAGCCAAATGTAACTGAAAATTAATTTCAAGAGGCTTTTGGAAAGACAAGAAGGGTGCACGGAAATGAAAAAGTTACATAACAAAAGGTTATTGCTGATACTGTGATAGATTTTTTTCTTCCGCATTAGCTTGTCAGTTTTTTTTCATAGATCTATTTAAGGCAGATTTTTCCCCTTGTCTCTGCTGGGACTTTTTTTTCGAAAATCTTCCAGACCACCCCCAAGAGTATCAACAGAGTTAAGTGGGTAACAATTAATTGTCATTTCTCGTCTTGGTGTAACGTTACCTCTGGTTACCCCCAAGGATCCAAATTAGGACCTCTCTTATTTATATTGTACATAAAAGACATCAACTCATCTGTTGCCAAATACATGTCACTGTATGCAGATGATTCAAAACTTTACAAGCAAGTTTTTGATACTGAGGAATGCAGGTTATTACAACAAGATCTCAAACACATAGAGAGGTGGTGTGCGGTACGGAAATTGAAACTTAATTGTAAAAAATGCATGATAATTTCTTTTACCAACAAAAAAGTACCCATTTCTTATAACTACACACTTAATGATGAGATTGTAGATAGAGTGACATCGGTTAAAGATCTCGGTGTGTATATCACTCACAATCTCAATTTCTCCACTCAAATAAATGCGACCACTCTCAAAGCTTTTAAATTATTTGGTTTTATTAAACGTACTTCTAGCAAGTTCTACAATGTTAACATCCTTAAGACTTTATACATAACGCTTGTAAGGAGCCAACTTGATTACGCCAGCCAGATTTGGTCTCCAAACAAACATTACCTTATCAATCGACTTGAAAGGGTTCAGTGAAAATTTGCTTTATGCTAACACACTACAGCAAACAGTGTTGGGGGTAACAGGTCAATCTTTATTGACAACACAACCTCCGCCCCAAGGGGGAGGTGTGGAGAAAACGGGAAGGAAAAAAATCTTACGTAAGAAATGGACTGGCGGGAAGGTGCGGGTTTAGCAAAGTCCGAGGCTACAATATGAATGCTGCACATGGCTAGCCTCGATCCCCGCACTCAGCCTCGTTCCCGCATAAAATACCAAAAAACACAGTCTATTGTACACTTTATGCAAACACACTACAGTTAACAGTGTTGGGGGTAACAGGTCAATCTTTATTGACAACACAACCTCCGCCAATGCCCCCAACACAACCAATGAAATTGGACCAGACTACTAGCCACACTAACCTACATTGCAATGGCAACTGACAAGACTTAAACCATTTTTTGGGGGGTCTCACTTCTAAGGCAAATATATTTTTCAAATGCGTTAGACTTCCAATCCTCCTGGTATTTGATCAATAACGGGGGAATCCCAATATTGAATGCGAATGAAGCTCCGTCCCTACGAAATGAATGAACCGAGTACTGCTTTGAACCATAACCTGCTGACTTTAAAACAAGTTTCAGTAGCTGCACAAACTTTGAATGCGTGAGACACCGAAGCCCGCTGTCTTTCCCAGTTGTGGTATACATGAATAGAGGATCACAAGGCTTAGAAGATTCAGTGCATAAGAACGTAGACTTTAACGCTGCTACTGGACAAAGTAGAGAGCCTGCAATGTTAGGAATTTGGACCTTGAGGACTCTCTAACAAAATTCTATTGTCTTTGAATGTCTAATGGTCAAAACAGCGCCCTCTGGAGTAAAAATCACGTCTTTTCTGTTAAGTGATTTACGAGGATCATGAAAATCTGAAGACTTATTGATTAGTGTCGATTTTCTAGCAAATGTCACAAAGGCAACAATACAAGTGCACCAAAAAGTAATATTTATTGGAATGGACATGTCTAGCTGGCTAAGGATATCCTTCAGAACAGCTGGTGTAATCGGTAGTTTTTGTAGAGGTGGAGAACCACGAGATCGCTGAATGCCATGTTTGACCATGTAAAGAAACCAATTATTTTCCAATGGGTTAGGTAGCCCAGTTTTCTCATGCATCATACGAATAATATTCAAATAACCTGGAATACTTGAGGGTTTTAGTGTCCTCGACAGGAACACTGCATACCTACAAATTGTTATGGTTTCTGCTGGAACAGGTTTGAAACCAAAATAAAGGCAAAAACGCAGAAATGTGTCACGGTGCGTTTTATACGTTCTCTTCGTGGATTTAGTGTATACTGAGCGTTTGTAAGCCCTCATTTCTTGATCCAGTAAGTCCATTTGGTCCTGCAGAGGTCCTGTAAAAGTAATAGACCCTTTCCTCAATCTCACCGGAAGTTTCAGTGCGCATGCGTAATTATATGCACGTCGCCGGTTTGACCTAGTTCCACTGCAGTGAAAGTTAGCCCTCTGGAATGTTCGTCGTCTCTCTACGTAGAGTTAGAGTATGCAAACTCTGCTCCTGTATTTCCGGGCTATTTTTGCCATTTCATGGAAAAAAACCTCTGTGTGAAAATCATCACACTAATTTTGTAATTTTGTAGTGGTATTAGCTTGCAAAAATGTATCTAATTTCTGACAAAGTCGAAGTGTTCTATCGTGTGACAGTTCGATAACCCATCTCTGCTACCTCCATGGATAACCATATGACAGCCCTGATTTGATGGAGGGACCGTGCCTGATGTTATACTAGCGTACTTTGACGAGACCAAACGCTTTAAAGTATGACAAAACTCAGATATTACGTTTACGTACCACAAGTTTCAATTTGATTGAAATTTTGTAATAGGTTAGGCTATGATCAAACATCGCGCACAACAACCATTGGTCTGGCTGGATCTGGCCCCTTGCCGGTAACACAATGACTCATTTGCAGTTCCCAATGATATTTGACAGCTGTTTTCTTTCCTTGTCACCAGTTAGTCTTTAATAAAAAATGTCCAACGTACAGAAGTTTTGGCTTAACTTTAACGGTCTGAACATGGTTCCTTTCTCAAGCGTGAGCAAATCATGTTTTGAGTCACAAGCCCCCGTAGCCAAAATATTTACTAACAGCCGGCCCGTCAGTGACTTGTTTAATTTTGTGAAGTCCATTTTTCCACTGCCTGCTCTCAAACTGCAAAATGTGAGGAAAAAATGTTTGGCATTGGGTTTTTTGCCTAAGTTAACGAAACTTCTGAACCCAATAATATGGCAAGATACCAATCAATTCTTTTTAGCGTAGTGCATGGCCGTTCTTACGTGCATACATGATATGACTGAACTGTGATACTTTTGTGATTCCCAACTACTTCCATGTGATATTTCGGTGACCTCAACGACTCTCTGCAATAGAAGCATTGTCTCTTGATACCCATGTATTAATTTAGGAAATAAATGAAATTACATCAAAAAATCACACTAATCATC
Source organism: Ptychodera flava (assembly GCA_001465055.1). NCBI lineage: Eukaryota > Metazoa > Hemichordata > Enteropneusta > Ptychoderidae > Ptychodera > Ptychodera flava. Next base: position 48,009 of record LD354890.1, read on the forward strand.
GCATACACAATGTTTCAAATTGTCGATCCCGATGTCATATCCGCCATAGTTGTCAATGCAAGTCCAGCTGTTACTCAAAGGCCGATCATTTTCTCTCTTGGCACAAGTGATTTCATCGCTCGCATCGTGGTCCAAATGAATGATTTTTTTTTATTTCGAAGAGTTATACTGATGAATACAACAAATTTGTTAGCAATATTGTTTTTATTTTGATCTTTGAAAGATCGTTGTTTTTCATGCTGCAATTTACCCACTCTGCATAATACTTGATCCATTTCATAAGTTGATTTTTTACGTAGATGCTTGACGTTTTCATGCATAACTTTGTTTTTCTTATCGAAATAGAGGCATTCTGTCGCTTGATATCCATGTATCAATTGTGGAAATAGATGACATTACAACAAAAAATCAAAGACAATAGCATCCCATACACGATGTTTCAAAGTGGTGTTGATCCTGATGTCATAACCGCCATAATTATTTATTATTATTATTATTATTATTATTATTATTAAAAATTGTTTAAAATGCACTACACATACGTCTCAGCACATTGTACATAGCTGTATAAAATAATTTAAAAATACAACCACACTAAAACATTAAAACAGAAAATTACACATAAAACTGAGTAAAAAGGTAGGTTTTCAAACTGCGCTTAAAACTATCTACACTTCTGGCGGTCTTAATATAAAATGGCAAATCATTCCATAGTAAGGGTGCACATACTGAAAACGCTCTCTGTCCATATGTCTTGTTAAAGTTGCCACGGGGCTGGGTTAAACATAATTTGTCACTCAATCGCAGGTCTCTGGCAGGTACATATAAATCTAATAAATCTCTCAGATAAATAGGTGCATTTCCATGGATAATTTTGAATGTAAGCAACAGAATTTTAAATCTGATGCGGGCCTCTACAGGTAACCAATGTAAATCTTTGAGAACGGGTGTGACATGATCGAATTTGCGCGTACGAGAAACTAACCTCGCCGCAGCATTCTGTAAAGACTGTAGTCGAGCAAGTTGTCCTCTAGGGATACCAAACAAAAGACTGTTACAATAGTCTAAGTGAGACGTCACAAATGCATGGACTAGTTTTTCAGTTGTAGATCTATCAAGATTGAAGAAGTTTACGAATCTTACTTATTATTGTATGCAAAGAGAAGAAACCATTTCTGCACAACATATTGATATGGTCAGACATGCTACCGTCCTGACTTAAAGTAATGCCAAGATTTCTGACTGAAACTGAAGGGATTATGTCGCATTGACCAATTCTCAGACTGTCTAGCTTTGTCACATCAGATTTTAAACGTGATGAGAAGTGAATAACTTCAGTGTTGTTGTCGTTCAGTACAAGCATGTTAGATTTCATCCAGCTGCGGACGTCGTCGACACAGAGTTCAATGTTATTACGAATATCGTCAGGTCTATTGCAGATGACAT
>LD354890.1:50652-72327 GCA_001465055.1 Ptychodera flava
TAATATCAATCAATCTGTCAATGTTCATCGTACGAAAGTGACGTTGTGAGATTTTTACCTTGGTGTTGGGTGATCGTTGAACATTCAGCCCAAAATATAATAAGCTATGATCAGAGTTAAGCGAGTCGTCAGATTTGATGGAGTGAAGCAATTGCTCTGATGATCGCATTATAAGTAAATCCAATGTGTGGCCTTTGCTGTGTGTTGATATCTTGACATGTTGTAGGCCGACTGAGTGAAGAAGGTCGATTAGCTTACTTGTGTCGGAAGAATCTGTGTTCTCAAATGGAAAATTAAAATCTCCAGCAACTAAGAGATGGCCCGAGGAAGGTACGGCTGTTTCCAAAAGAGTGGAAAACTCGGAGATAAAGTCACTTACTGTCGCCTTATTCTTCGTTGATTTTGGAGGACGGTAAACAGCGATAATACGTAGAAACTGACTTGCAGATTTAAATGTCACGTCTAATGATTCGAAGGACTGGAACATCTTTGATCTTTTTTCCACAAGTCGTAGGTTATAACGAGCCAAGACAGCTACCCCTCCTCCTCTTCGCTGAGAGCGGGATTGATGGTAAAAGTTATACTGCATGTTATAATGCCAGTCCAGCTACCGTATCTTAACGGCTGAACATTTTCTCTTTTTAGAGTTTGACACGAGCGATTTCATCGCTCACAGCATGGTCAAAATGAATGGGTTTTTTTATTTCGAAGAGTTATACTGATCACTACAACGACACAGTGTCTTTATTTTGATCTTTGAAAGATCGGTGTTTTCATGCTGCAATTTACCCACTCCGCATAATACATGATCCATATCATGACAGTTGATTTTTTACGTAGATCCTTTACATTTTCATGCATAAGTTTGTTGGTTTTGTAGATAAATTTCAAGCTGCAATTTCTGATAACTACGTTTTTTATCCCAGAATTGCATAATTTCTTTTATTTTGAACCTTAGAGAAGAATGTTACGTCAGTTAGGCTTGGCACGGAGCCTAGACTCCGTTTCTTGCTCCATGCAATCGGTAACCATCCATCTTCGTGTTCACTTCTGTACATAGTTTGATACTGATTGAATTTGCTACCCTCCAAATTTACGGAAGCTTTCAGTTGCTGCACTGTCTGCTTCAAAAGCAAGTACGTTCGGAATGTATTCTCATCGATCGCCATAGCTGTGGGTCCATAACTGTGGTGTTTTCAGGCGGGATTTCTGCCTTTTACAGGCTAGTTTTGACTTTTACGCGGGGTTAAAAACGTAAAAGTCAAAACCAGCTGATAAAAGGCAGAAATCCCGTCCGAAAACACAACAGCTACGGACCCACAGCTACGCTCGCCATAGCGAGGACGTTAGCAAGACGACTTCCGCAGCTGAACTAGGTCAAATCGCCATGCAAATGATATTCTAATCTATCTTCCGGTTGAATGAGGAAAAGGTCTATTGGTAAGAGTCATAAGTCATATTCCTAGTGCACCAAGCACTAACTCGAATGTGTTCCATTGCATTGGCTTTGAGGAATTTCATGGCCTTAAAGTAGTGTTTTATTTCATGTAACCTTGACAATGAATCCGCTAAGTTCTGGCTAGACAGTATGTAATGAGCCGTTATGTAGAAATTTGAAGTTGCAGATAGCCAGAACACGTTCCGCAACAATGCCATATCCAATTTGTTATGGCTAGTACCAGAATTGATCATGACATAGTAGCCATATTGTCTGTGTACACCACTACATGTTTGCTTTTTCATAGCTGATGCCAACGTTTACACGCAATTAACACTGCATATAGCTCCTTTAATGTTATATGACAATCAGTGAGTTCTGGAAAATCTGCTTGCCATTGGGTATAAAACCAGTCCGTCTTGAGATAGCCGGCGCCGCCAATAATACACGCGTAGGTAGAAAATTCCTGGGCAACGGGTGCTTTTCAATGAAAAAGGCCGTACCATTGAATACACTGCACACATTTTTCCACCATTTTATATCTGCTTTCGCTTGCTGGTTAAGTCGCAAATGATGACGCTGTTGAGGCACTGTGGTCATCAAATCAATTAATCTTCGCAAGAATGTACGTCCGTGACGCACAACCTTTGACGCCCAATTCAGCTTACCGATAAGCTGTTGCAATTCACACTTTGTTGCACGGTTCTTCCCATCCCATATGGAAAGACATATTTTTAGGTCCGCGAGCTTTCTGTCATCTAATGAAAGGGTTTGCTTGACAGTGTCGATTTGAACTCCTAAAAAGGTTAAACGATGAGTGGGAGCCACAACCTTCTGCCTATTCACAGTGAAGCTCAAGTCATGCAATAACTGCAGTAGTGTGTGGGCCTGCTCACACACTGCCTTACAATCCGCGATAATCAGGAAATCGTCTAAGTACACGATTGTTGCTTCGTAGCCTCTCCTGCGCATCATACGAACAACACTTTGGGCTATCCTATTGAATATCTCGGGACTTTTCGCAGCCCCAAATGGCAGTCTAGTGTCAATCAAGTAAGTCCATGAATTATCTCCTGTAAACTGATATTTCAACCCGGTAGCCCTTTGAGAGGCTTTGCTGATTGGGACTTGTCTGTACGCTGATTTCAAATCAATTTTAGCCATATGGGAGTTGTTTTGCACAGTTTAACTGCAGAGTCAATTATTTCATATGTGAAGTGTTCTGCTGTGGCTTTTGAATTTACACCCTTGCCAACTGGTCTGCTGCAGTCATGAATGAGCCTGATTTTTCCGGCTTCTGATTTTCCAACAGCACCCAAGCTACTGATCAATATAGGCTTATCATGGGTGACGATGTAGTTTCCTTGGTTAATTTCCTCTCGCAATTGTGTCTCAACCGCCTTTCTGAATTTACTAGAGGTGGCTGACTGATAATTAGTCCTATCAACTGGTGTCAATGAGCTATCAGGGTCAATGATATCAAATCCATGTTTTAATCTGTGTAGAATAAAGTCTCTGTCTGAATCTGCAGAAAGTTCCCTCTCCCAAACATCCAAATGCTCTGTCAGTGGGCTAGTAACCTCGACCTTAGGTTGTTTGGTAGCATCTTGCAAACCGCCGTTTTGAAATTGGGGATGATCTCTCCCACATCCCTTTTCAATGCAAACATGAGCAAAGCGACATGTGGGCCTTTGACATCCAGTTCAATTTTGGTAATCGTAACATATTTCTTTGCCAGTGCGATCCTGTTGGCGTGACCTCTGTTGCTGGCGCTTTGTAGAGGCCTGAAATGGTGTTTGTTGCTTGTCTAGATAATACAGGGACAGGTGCAAATCAACATTGCGTCATTTTATTTTTGCTGAGGCTTGTTTCTTCCGATATTCGTTATCGTATGTCATCACGGAGGGCGTTGTAAAAGTCTGGGCATAGTCCCCAACGTTGATGGTATGGTTTAGGTACCCTACAACATCATCGCTTGACATTTCACCAGCTTCTATACCCTTTTTCATAATTCGTGCATTTGCAGAAACCCACTTGGCAAGGGACACTTGGTCCGGTTTGGGTCGTGCTTTCGTTGTGCGCACGACCAGTTTGGTATTGCCGTCACTCATAAGTTCAGTTTCATCACTTAGCTCCACTACGCCTTTGCCGTATGTGATGAAATCAGGGATAAGAAGTGGCTTTTTCTCACCTTTCGCGCCCTTCTCAGTTTGCACGGGACCAGATCCAGAGCTTGTGTCACCATCCAGTATGTCCTTAAGGGCGTCATTCCCTAATGATTCTACCAACTCGTTCAGTAGTTTGTCTTTGGCCAATGATTTCGTCGTAACAGGCGTTTCTGTCCCTTTCTTCCCGCCACTCCCTACCTTTTCTCTCTTATCTTCAGCTTGTGGTTTGGATGCGAGCTCTTGTACTGCTCGTCTCAGAAGGCTACGCTGGCCTAACGGCAGCGCCAGGGCAAGGATATCTTGTTCCTGTATGGTGCTCAGGACTTCAGTCGTACTTATTTCTTCCGTTACCAACTTGTCTATCGTGTCCTTTTTCAGGCGTTTCTTTTCACACCATTTGGTGAACGAATAATCCAGGGCGCCTTCTAGTGTCATTTTGAGAAAAAAATCTTACGTAAAAAACGGACTGGCGGGAATGTGCGGGTTTAGCAAAGTCTGAGACTACAATATGAATGCTGCACATGGCTAGCCTCGATCCCCGCACTCAGCCTCGTCCCCGCATAAAATACCAATAAACAGCGTCTATTGTGTGGCAGAGTAGGAATAGTATACTCATCAAATAACTACAAGTCATTTTGTACATTTTTTAAACTTCCGCTCTTACAGGAGCGTAGACTCTTTTTAGATATGACTTTCTTTTACAAGTGTATGTTTTCTGCATACGATTGTCCTGAAATTTTAGAGAATATTTGTTTTAATGTACCTTCCCGTTCATTACGCTCTGTACAGCTTTTTAAACCAACAGTTTGTAAGAATAATGTGCACTCATTTGCATTCCTACAACGATCAATGAAATTTTAAATACAATTTTACCGAATCAGACTTTTGATATTTTTAATTATAGCTATGGTAAATTCCGCAGTTTTTATTAATCTCGACTTATTCGTCTTAATTTTGCAACTTTTGTTTCTCTTGTTTGTCACTTGTTTGTTATTTACTTGTTTTCTGGTTGTAAGCTTATGTTTGTTTTGTATTTTTATTTGTTTATCTATTTTTTTGCTGGAACTGTAATTGGGCGCAAGCTCGTTGTTCCTAGTCAAATAAAATAAAGTAAAATTAAAAAAAAATGGTCCACCCCTAATTTCATGTGAAGCAGTCTTTATCCTACAACAGAATGGTTTTAGCAATTCAGAACTAGCTGGCAAAACTCTACTACCAACAATTAGTGTTACATAGTACAATTCTGCATATTTAGCGTACAGCCAAACTGCTCAGAACATCCATACCAAGGATACCTGCTGATCCCTCAAGATAATTCCTAACAAGAACAAAAGTGTCAATTTTTCTATAACCACTTTCAACTTGCACCGCAATACGGCCTGCTATATCAAGTGTTGAACCGTCTGCCTGAACCAAATATTGTCCAGTTTCAGACAATTTAGGGCTGACATTGTCCGGTATACTGTTGAAAATCTCAAGTGATATTAGAGTATGTGTACACCGAGTGTCAACAAGCATTTTTTTCTGACACACCTTAAAGTTTCATTTCAATAATCATACTGCTCCTTGAATCTTCACTCTCTTAATCAACCTGTTTTACTGTATTTGTATTACCCACTTTAGGATTACAAGGTGTGCACCTATCAACACCCCTAACTTTGTCATTGGCAGTAGCAGTATGTAAATCAGTTTGACTTCTACCCTTGTAAGTGAACTCTGACCCTTCCTGGGGAAACTACATTTCTAGACTGATTTACTGGGACTGATCGTTGGTCGACACGAGCAGTCCGTTTGTGTTTAACTGTTTATTCTTGGCTTTTCCTTCCTGATTTTTTTTGTTTAGATATGAAATCTGGGCAGTCCTTATTCAAGTGATTAGGGCTGTTACAAATCCAGGAAAGTCTTTCTTTTCATTCAATTCTAATTTTTCTACTAGATTTATCATCTTCCAAATCGTAAAGTCTTGTCATTATTTTGGAAAACATCTCTTGCATGCCACTTTTCTCAGCAGACTGACCGCGCTAACTACCAGTTGCCTGTTACACTTTACCCCTTGAACGGCTATTCCTTTGCAAGGTCTGAAAAGCTTCCTCTAATAAAGCAGCCTTAAGGACACTCTCTGGTGTAGAATTGGGTAACCCACCAGCTTCATGTGTCTTTCTTTTTAAAGACATGTCAGAAATTGCTTCGAAAAACGCTTCAATGCACAACCTTTCATAACTTGAGCCTGTCATAACCGGATAAGCTTTGAAAATGATTTCACAGATTTGTTGCGCCAGCTCACGCAAAGGCTTATTCTTACCAAGTACAATTGTTTTTGCTTGAAGCCAGTACATATCTTGCATATTTGTAGTACCAAACTGCTGATTAAGAATTACACAGAAGTCATCATAAGTTTCACATTGCCACACCCATGAGTAACAAAACGTTAAGCTCTGTCATGAAGGCGAGACATAAGAATGTTAGATTTCTGCTCTGGCAACTAAGTACTGAGATCTGCACAAATAGTAAACACAATAATCCATACTACCGTCATATATTTCCGGGTTCACAAAATTAAATTTCCCTGTACCAGCATTGTGTACACTTAAAGTTGTTTAATTTGGTTTTGTCTGAGACATGTTAAGGGTAATTGAGTTAACATCAGCTGTATGATGGGTGTAGGACCAGAGACTGTAGTTACCATAATATTATATATGGCTCAGCCCTTGGTGTCGCACCAGGGGTTAAAGAGGCACTCCAACTTGGTAACATTTTTAAAACACATTTTTTAATCCCAAAGGTCGATATTTGACGTGGCGACTGCGCGCGGATCGCGAGATATCGATAAAAACATGTCATTTCCCGTGCGTATTTTTCACATCCCGATGTTTTACGATCTTTTCTGATTATGAAACGAAATCCCACGAAGGTTTGTTGTTGTGCTGATTGACGATATTCTAGGGAGTCCATAATAAGTTCGAACGACGCAATTTTACCTCCCACTGCGAAGACTCTATATACAGCATTATGCCTTCACTTCAGGTAAGTTTTTTCAAAATTTCTCCGTAGTTTTTGTCGTTTTCATTATTCTCAGTCAGTTCTATTATATTTTTAACCAATACCGCATGGATATCAGTTTTTACGTGTAAAATATTAGCCGTCTCTGATGACTTCATTTTGTCGTGTGCCACACAGTTACACGTGGTTCGATACATAGCAGCCATTGGTATGCGTGCATACCACGCGGCGGTCGCTATGTATCAACCGCACGCATCTGTGCTAGTCACCCATGCGAATTCTGGTGGAATCAGCAAATTTTGTTTTCCGTTTTTTCTCCGAGTCAGTAAGACTCGGCTTTTCCCCAGGGGGCAAGACAGATTACCGACGCGAGTGGTACTGTGGCGTACAGCAGCGTTGGCGTAGACACGTACTCCATAGCTTAGTTGACAATGGCCCCAGTGCCGAACGTTCGATGTTCGGAAGCTGAATTTAGGTGGGCCACCGGCATTCAAACTTTTACTTTTTTGAGGACATATTTTTATCGATATCTCGTGATCCGCGCGCAGTCGCCACGTCAAATATCGACCGTTGGTATTAAAAAAATGTTTTTTTAAAAATGTTACCAAATGGGAGTGCCACTTTAAGATTGGCAATGTTATTTGTATTGATTCATGATAGAAAAAGAAGTAATTGTTACTTCATATACGTTTGTATAACAACTATGCCCAGTTTCCCTCTGATGAAAGCAGTTCACATACGTACACAATGTCAAACCCTGCAACAGTGCAGGTATAGATTTTCTGTAATGTGTAAAAATGTTGGACAAAAATTGGCAATTTTTACCATGATAACAGCCTATTGTGTTAAACAAGGGACATATAATGCCATCATTATCATTGCAATGGTAACCGCACTGCCCACCTTCCACTTGCAAGCTGAAAACTATAGCGTTCCCCCAAAAACTGGCAATTTTCGAATCTAGATATTGACACAGGAGGCGCTTTTCTAAAATTCAATACCAGCATTCTTTGCGTATGCCCTCCCCAGTTCATATGCACGACAGTTTTCTCCCTTTTTCTATTTTTATGCGTGATATTAACGATCTTTTGTACCAGCAACAAGGTGGATAATAACACTTACTGGCTAATAAAAGAGATATATTTTATAAATGGCATAAAATAATAATTTTCACGTTTCGTATTTATTTATTTACAAGTACTTATAAAAACATGGCGGCGCCCATGAAAGTAGGGTACACATCCGGTTACTCGCATAGTATATTATGAATCTGCGCATGCGTAGTCAGTAAGCCGCTGGCGCATCTACTACTAGCAGCCACCTATATGAATACTGGCTGAGTTGTCATGGGCAACCACCAACAGTTCTATGCAAATTACCCCTCTCAGCACTCTCAGGAGAACCCCTAGAAACATTTCTCATCAGAGCCTCAGGAGTTGTGTGTGAGTGCGCTGTCAGCTGCAATATGGTCCCATAGGCGTATTGTGTCCACGAACGGGAGATTCGCCCCTTTCAACAAACGTTTGCATCAATTCTCGCTGATCAGTTACCCTCTTGAAATTCTGAAATTCACGTGCGATGTCACAAACTTATCTTTCCATGGTGTCTAACCGTCTACTTATTTCCAAGACATTCCTATTTGGGCCAACTGCACCTGGGGAACACTCAATATCGCCCCCTACCTTTAGCAAACCTTCTACTTGCACTCATAGGTACGAACAAAGTTTTCAAAGCCTCGTCAGAAATGACAGTAGAACTCAAATCTATCTTTTCACACCCACTATCGATCTTACTGTTAAATACAATTTCTATGTCCTCATTCTGTGATAGATTCGTATCACCGACAGGCAAAGCCATACTGAAAATTTTACTGGACAAATGCTCTAAGTAAAACAACAAACAAGGTGTACGATTATAGGATCGTTGATGCAAATTTCCGGTACAATGACCACAAAATAACAGTATGCAGTTCTCAAACACAAATTAAACGCCGGAGGTTCTGTGCTGATCCGAGTGAATCAGATCCAGTGTGGAGAACTGTGTTCAGAGCGCACGTGACCCTCTCAGTGGCCCTACGGACAATATAAAACGTCACCTACACAGCGATCATCCCACCAAAGACTGTGCCAATCCAAAAAAGTCGACAGCAACCTGGAATGCGCTTAGGGATCCCACTCGCTGCATTCAATGTCACAAAACTCTCCACCTGGACAGATCAACTTAACTCTACTGTAGCGTGAGGTCTTCACAGCAAACACATACACTTTGCCCTGCCCTCGATATACTAAAGTTATCACAGTCTCCGTAGCTATGATCTTGCGATCGGGAGACCTCGGGCTGACAATCACAGAAGAAAGAGGCAAAATTAGGTAAAAATACAGCAGAGCTGAGGACAGTGAGTCGTTCCAACAATGGTCAAACTCCGACTCATCGAGAACACACTTGCTTCCAGCAATTTCCGGCTAATCGCACAACTTAAGAACGTACTTCTAATTGGCGTTGAAATTAAACTATGGCATCACAGCTATTCTTGATTAAGTATATGACGAAAAATTTCCATTCCAGAACCTTATCAACAGTCATCATAGCAACGCAATGCCACCATACATTAGCAATCTACTTGCCACGTATTCATTACCATTTCCATAACAGTCTATTTCACCCACAATTTGCTCACATTTCAACTCTGTCATCTTAAGAACCGGTATATCAAATTTCCAATCCGTCATACGATTGTTGAGAAATATGATTTTTGACCAAAAAATAGCAAAAAAACCTCATAAATGCTACATTAACACTTTCACTGCGTAATTAATTTTTATACATGCATTCCTGTGCGTAGTTTTCTATGGATATATGGCCTTATAAATGTTGGTTTACATGCATTAGCTGTATCTTTGTAATTATAACAGTATTCGGGACAATTTTTTCAGTGAGTATTGCAATATGACAGAGCATCATAAAAATGAACACAATGTCATGTGACACAACTAGAAGGTCACGTGATCATGGTGGCCATATTGGATTTTACAACAAAAACTCAAAAAATATTGCATTTTTTGTTATTTCAATATATAAATATTTTTTCAGTGTAACACTTTAAAAATTACTACTTACGTTTTATTTACTAAAATTCAATAGGGGGAACACATACTCTTAAAACATATTCCACATAAATGAGGTTAATATGCATATTTATAATAAGTTCATCTTCGAACAACAGGTATCATTTGACATTCAAAAGAGAGCTATATTATATATCAGCTTATATACTGGTTGCTAGTCCGATGTGTAATTGTCATTGAGAGATTGATGTCGTACAACATCCACAGAATACCCCATCAACGTTTTGACGTCGGTCACTGACCCTTTGTCGCACTTTTCTGTCAGCATGCTCAGCTGGCCTACCTTCGTGTCTTGCTTGCAATCTCTGTCTTTGCTGAACTGGTTCGGGAACATATTCAAGTTCGGTATTAGAGTTGTAATTTGAAATTTGACTTCCAGTATCTCCGTCGAGTTCAGTTTCACGATCAGTGACAATTGCGCTATCATTGTCTAGAAAAACATGCTCAAGGGCTTAGTCAGTGTTACACTGTGCCCGCGTCGCCATTTTTAAATACCCTCTGACAGAAAAACAACGACTGATCACACGATCCTTAGAAATTACGGCGGAAAAATGACCGAGTATGGTGGTATTTGTTTACAAATTTAGCGCGCATGCTCATTTAGGTTTGACCTCGTACGCTACGCTAGGCTTGAGGAAATAGTCAACAAACATGATGTAGATCAGACAAAGCCAACGTATATCGAACGCATATAACGCATGTAAACGCGTACGTACGTGCCTCCCGCCGTCTGGCCGTTGGTGCAGAATGCGCCCTCCCGCGTTGAAAATGTTAATGAGTTCGTTACAAATTTAACAAAATGACAACAGGTCATCTCACGTAGAATCTATACGAAATTTAATTTCGAAAATAAAAAATTGTAAATATCCCCATAAAATGATTATATTTTAATAGAGTCTTTGCAAGATGTCTGTGAACCCAAGGTTTACATAGTGTGCGCCCAAGGAATTTGTCGTACAGCAGCAATTCCGTCATTTAACATCATCAAATCAGTGGAATATTAAGACCACTTTGTTGTGTCCCTTTCAGAAATGTTCTGTTATGTGGCAACCATTTTGCCAAGATTCTACTTATTTTTCATCACAGTTTCTACAAAAATATTAACCCAGATATAATAAAACGAAACGACGAAAAAAAGAAACAAAACAAATAATGAAACAAATCAATCTAAAACAAGACAAAATAAGAATGAACCTACAGTATATTCAGTGTTTTCAATGGGGTTTGATCTCACATTTTGGGCCTTTGCCGAAATAATTATTGAGCATTCTACTGCCATCATTTAGTAATATAACTTACCTGACTTACGTCCCCATTCTTGAATGATGAGTGACTTAAGTGAATCCGTTGCTGCTGTTGATTGTGTGCTCACTTTTTGGAAATCATCTGTAACTCTTCTCATTTTATGACTACGTTTCTTTGCCATTGATTTGGATTCGTGATATTTTTTATCCACTAATTCTTTGGTGACTTGTGTTGGTCGTTTAAATCTCTTACCAGCTCGTTTGGTGACTGTTATTAATTTGTCAACTTTCTCTCCCACTTGTTTAAAGACTATTGTTGACAGGTGATTTTTTTCTCCCACTTGTTTGATGGCTGCTGTTGATTGGTCAACTTTCTCTCCAACTTGTTTGGTGGCTGTTATCAATTGGTCAAATTTCTCGGCCACTATTTGCATCGATTGATCAAGTTTCTCCATCATTGATAAAATGGGTGCTGTTAATTGGGCAAGTTTTTCATCCACTAATTCTTCGGTGGCTGCTGTTGGTAGGTGAATTTTTATTGCCACTGATTGGGTTGCTTCTGATGATTGATCATCCCTTTCTTTGTTTGTATCTTTTAGTTCATCTAGTGTTTCACTGCTCCATATTTTAAACTTTTTAATATAGTGCTCTGCAGTGATGTCGTCCATATTGACAAACTTTAAATCATCGATGCGTCGTTCATAAGCACCAAGTTCAACCAAGGCCTTTTTCACTGTTACCCATTGGTTATCAAAGTCATCCTCATGAATGCCTATGTCTGAAAGATGGCACATTTTTTTTCTGTAGTCTTTGATTACTTTCAAGGCATCATTTCTTTGAGCATGTGTTTTGATTTCTTCCTCGGTTGCTCCTTGTGGAAGTTTGAATGCATCCATCTTTATTAGGAGATCAACGAGTAAAGGTACATCAAATGAAGATGATGTGACGTCACTTATTTTGTCTGGGTCGACTTTTTTCCACTGGTATGGGAGCAACCTTTCCCGATTTCTTCTCAGGTCATCAGCAAGGATAGCTGGTGGATGGTAGGTATCAAACAAATCTCGAATGACCTTTGCACCCCCATCAAAGATCAGTCTGACGATTTTTGCATGATTTATCCTGTGCTCAGTTGTTTTCAATGCTTCTGATAAACCAGTATGTTGTCGTTGGTCGGTTGCTGCATTTGGACTAAGTGATGAAGGATGGGAAGAGTTGGGTCCTTTCTCGGTTTCTCCTGTTGGTGAATAACAATGGCAGAGGTTTCTTATACTTTCAAAATTACTTTGTTTAAAAGTAGTATGAGTGAAGTATTACCATGAAATGCTTACTAAATGATATGTTTTTTGTCTTTACAGCTGTTGTAATTTTTGTTTAGTTTAAATCGTGATGAGTCAGTGTTGTTAGGTAAAATTTGCTATCGCACACGAATGGCCCATTCCCGGTTCAGTTGTATCAAATACTATAGGAGAATTCAAGTCGGAAAAAGGTCTACAGAGGCGACATTAATTTAAATTTTCTAGGACATGTTTTGAGTTGTTGTTTTGAATCGCATTACTTCATGTTATGTTCATGATCATACTCATACTCACATCATGCCAAGCCATGCTTTAAAATACATTATATGAATCAGATAGAATAAATTGGTTCATGCAGTCGCATAATACGTACATAAACTGATTTGTGTAAGGAAGTCTTGGCCACATAATATCAATTAAATGTGTGTTCACTATTCCCCGAAAATACTGTGACAAATCTCTCAATCTGGACTGCTCAACTTCACTCTACGGTAGGGTGGCAACAAGCCTCTCCGAGCGGAGGCTTTCACAGCAAACAGTTACATGGTGCCTGCCCTCGACTTACTGAAGCTATCGCTGTCTCCGCGGATAAACAGCACTATGATCTTGGCTTTGGGAGGCCTTGGGCTGACTATCAGAGTAGAAAGAGGCGAAATTAGGTAAAAGCATGGCATAGCTGAGGACAACGGGTCGTTCCGACAACAGCCAAACTCAAACACACTAAGAACACGCTTTCTTCAAGCAATTTCCGGCATATCACATGAGCATTGACAAATACCATTATATTTTGTAATTTCAACAACGCTTTAGGAAAATTTTTCCCTAGAAGAAACAAAGCTACTATTCATCAACACTGTACAATCGGTAAAGTTTCAGTAATTTACCAACAAAACAATTGGTTGGTGATGGTATTTAAATATACACGCACTGAAATTGGAGACGTACGGAAGCCGTGCCACAAGCTGTACTTGCCATGGCTAGAAATACTATGTATGCGCAATTTTTTTTTTACATGAACAAGTTGTGAGTCGCCTTCCTCAAATAGGAGATTCATATGTGTTGATGGATTCAGCAAGAGTCAAAAGTCAAAATAATCACATATCATAAAATGTCGAGCGAACGAAAGATGATCTAGATGCAAAAGCTGCAAAATCTCGTACGCTATGAGGAAGTTCAATTTGTTTCCGTTTACCACATTTACTAAGCCTTGTTCTAAAGCTTGCTTTAATGTGTAGAAACTGAGTGCCTGGCACTTGAAAGAGAGGTAAGTTGTCCCCTATTGAGCTCACAAGGATTACGCGTAATTAAGAGCAGCCCTAAAATTCTAATCTTTGTCATCATTATGTTCTTTCTCCAGAAATATGCAGATTATTTTAGTTTATTTTTGTGACGTGACAGATTTAGGAGACAAACAAAATTGTATTCATTGAAGTATATAATGCTTGTATATTAAAAAACTTAACACATGCATGACATTATCAAAATTGTGGCTGACTTGTACATGGCCAAACATTAAGTCATTGATTTCGGGTATCCAGTTATATTCAACAGATCGTAAATGTTGATTTGTTTTGGTGTCAAACAGGCGCCCGGCACATTTCTGGGTTAATAATCATTTTTACTAGGGAGAATGTCTGGATAACTTATTTACTCAATAAGGAAACATGGTACATGAAATTATTGTCAATATTGGTTAGCATAACAGAGTGGCTATTGTTGCCCTACTTTGGCTCGGCAAACATGCTGCAGCAGAGTGTCAGCGCAGTCAATTACCGTCAATATGATTTATTTATTCAATAAAGAATAACAGTACATCGTGCAACTGTACATGTTGGCTAGCATAACCTAGTGGCCGTGGCTGCTAGGCTTTGGCCTGGCAACACACATTGTAATGCAGGATCAACGAAGTCCACTGCTGCACAGAAAAATCCAAAGAAGTGAAAAATTCAAAGTTTTTAACCAACCGATTTCATAAATCAGTGATATTCATGAATTCTGAGCATGCCCGATGACAAAAATTAGTCAACGGTCAGATGGTTTGCATAAACAATCTATCGACTTGCCTCTTTTGCCTTAACTCATAGCTTACCTTGTATTTTAATCTTTTTATTTACCGAGTTCGTACCCGCAGTGAAAAACCGTTACAGAGTGAAAACCAGTGAACCATTGGACAAGACACATATTTGAGTACACAGTTGACACTGGCATATAGACTATGCAAGGTAGGCTCACTATATACACATGTACAGCCAACTAGAACTGACTCAAAGAATTTATAATGGATAAAAGCAAGTCAAAGGAGATGAACAACAAGCCCAAATAGAATCAAAAAATGAAAATCAAGAAAATAAAGAGGAAAATACTCAGGCAGAAAACATCTATAGTAAGAAAAACACAAATGAATGGGCGGTTGCCAGTGGGACTGCCACTGCCCGAACTGAAGCCCCCCCCTACAGGACGGTAGAGCAATAGAAAGCAGACTGCTTTAGGCTACGTTGGACACTGAATGGCCCTGTCAAGCATTTGGAACAAAACAAGGGAAGGTCTAATCGATCTTAGGGGAATGCAGGACCTAACAGAAAGCAAAACTGATACAGCAAAGGCACTTTCCAAGGAATATGAACAAACTTGGAACAAACTTCAGACACTTTATCAACAACACAAGACACCAGAAGGTAAGGAGCAAGCAGAATTAACGCGAATAAGCTTCAGCAGGAACATTGAACAAGCAAATGAATACATTAACGATGTAAAGACAAGGAGAGCTGAAAATAGCGCCGTCAACCTCAAATCACTATCCGAACGTGGATCCTCATTAGGCAACCTGCATAGATCAAACAGAACTAGATAATCAGCATCATTCAGGGCAAACGCATTAAAGGCATAAGGCAAGGCATGCTCTGCAGCAAGAGAGGCAGAGTATATGAAGACAATACCTCACCATCAGGCAAAAATAAAAGTTATCGAAGCTGAAATGAAAGCAGAAAAGGCAAGGATAGATGCAGACACCTTCCAGAAAGTAGCCGAATAAGGTTTCACACCAGTACAGACACTTACTACACCAGACCAGTCATCAAACGACCATGTATCACGTTACATTGCAATGAAAGAAATAGTGGAGCGAGATCCATTACCAGCACTTAAGTTTACCGAGTTAGTACCCACAGCACCAAACAGATGCTTAGAGTCATCCCCTCTACTGATACAACCCCAACAGAAAACACCAACAGCACCAGGTAAGACAGTAACACCTACTGCAAATCAACAGGCACCCACAACAAGCAATAATAATAACAACATGCAACCTCTAATGGAGATAGCCCAAATTATGCCCGTCAACGTTTACCACTACAACAACCAATATCATTTGAAGGCGACCCAACCATGTACATGTTATGGAAAAGATCATTCAAAGCCACTTTAACAATGGCCTGCATACAGATATCTGAGAAACTAGATTTCCTGCATAAATACACGCAGGGACATCTGCATAAAATCGTCGAAGACCATCTACTACGATTTGTAGACGACCCAGAAAAGTCATATGGAGAGGCTTGGATAGAACTAGAAGACAGATTTGGCAACCCTGCAGTAATCACCGCAGTTATCCTGGAAAGACTGAAGTCCTTC
Organism: Ptychodera flava; assembly: GCA_001465055.1. Lineage (NCBI taxonomy): Eukaryota > Metazoa > Hemichordata > Enteropneusta > Ptychoderidae > Ptychodera > Ptychodera flava. The sequence goes on from LD354890.1 coordinate 66,553, forward strand.
CCGAAAGTTAAACCAGACATATGCAAAAAGCTACTCGAACTCTCAGACTTATGTTCTAACACAGAGTCACACATGGGAATACTTCCTGAGCTCTCTTCCCTCAATACACCACTGGGACTCAAGCCCGTAATGGAGAAGTTTCCAAGATTCGTCCTCAACAAGTCGAGAGATAACGTGCATCATACAAACGACGCCACAAAACCTTTCCTCCATTCAAGTCACAGACTTCCTGAAAGACACAGCACAGCGAAAGCTGTATGTGATCCTGATATTCCAAGATCAGACAACACACCCCCTGGAACAAGTAAGTCAAAATCCAGTCAACAAACGAAGACTAGAGTGTGTGTACACGTAATGAAATCATCAAACGACGAAAAACAATGTCTCTTCCACAAAGCTACAGGACATGACCTGAAAGTTTGCAAGGCATTTCAAAAGCAACCAGTTGCTAACAGAATTGAACTTGTAAGAAGAAAGGCTTGTGCTTTAAATGCTCTGAGAACATCTTGCTAAGGACTGCACATCGACCATCGAATGCACTTTATTTTAGAGCAAGTCTCATCACATGTCTCCACACTACACTCATCGACAGATCTAAGCAGAAAGCAACTGAAACCAAACCATAAGATAAAGAAAAGGAAACCCTAGGAGCTAACAACAAAATGCATCAGCCTCACGAAATGCACAGCCAGACGTTCGTGTGGGAAAATAGTCCTCGCAAAGGTGTATACACAAGACCGACCAGCAGACTACATAGAAACTTACATAGTCCTAGACGACCAGTCCAATGACACTATGAGTGACTGCCAGCCCTTCAATGCACTAAAGATACACGGCCTAGACCTTAAATACGAACTGTCAACATGCAGCAGCAAAGGAGAACTCAGAAAGGGATGTCATAGCAATCCCGTCATTATAGAATCAATTGATGGAAAGAAGAAATTCTCTCTTCCCATCCTGCTAGAAAATGACAACATACCAAGCGACAAGAACGAAATACCCACAGCAGACATTTAGAATGCCTTCAAGCACCTGAAGCCAATCATCGATTACAATCCAAAACAAAATAGACAACGTTGAAATTTACCTCCTCATCGGCAGAAACTGCCCGAAACCATTGAAAGTCAGAGAAACAAGGAACGGACCTGTAAACTTGCCTTTTGCTCAACGCACCGACCTAGGGTGGACAATTTCAGGTGAACTGTGCATAATGACAGCAAGAGGTGTAATCCACACTTCAGTACACCGTACAACTGCAACCCTCAATGGCTACAATGAATGAATGCTCGAATGTAATCATAACATCCACATCAAAGACATAATAGGCCCGAAACCCGTCAACTTTGGCACCACCGTATTCAAGCGCACACAAACAAACAAAAGGCACCCTCAATCGAAAACAAGCAATTACTGGACACCATGTAACGAGAAGTCCATGTTAATGAGGAAGGCAATCTAGAACTTCCTATCCCCTTCAGGCAAGACCCGAAGAAATTACCGAATAACCAACAATCAGCTCTGAACCAATTGTACAATCTACAGAATCAGTTTCAGCGTAAACTGCAAACGATGGAAGAACACTTTCAGTTTATGAAGAAAATAATGGAACACAACCACACAAGTTCCAGAAGCTGAAATTGATGCCGACTACACATGGTACCTATCACACTTCGGTGTCTACCATCCCCAGAAACAGCAGATCAGAGTAGTATTCGACTCCAGTGCAAAGTAAAATGAAGTATCCTTGAACAACGCATTGCTTCAGGGACCTGACCAAATGAACAGCCTCCTCGGTATCCTGCTACGATTCCGACATGAGCAGACAGCAGTAATGGGTGACACAGAACAAACGTTTCACAGCTTCCTCGTCAACAAAGAACACAGAGGCTATCTGCACTTCATTTGGTTTGAAGACGATGATCCTACAAAACAAGTAATTCACTTAAGAATGAACGTACTTCTGTTTGGCAATGTCTCCTTACCGACCATTGCTATCTTCAGACTGAGAAATATCGCTGAAGATTGCATATCTATATTTTTGATTTTTTTCTCTTTTATTATAAATATGACATTAAACTGGTCCAATAATCATTTCCATTCAAGGTAATATATTACCAGGTCCATGGGACAATTGTGATTTACAAATTTAAGTAGGTCCAACCTGAACCACTGATAATTAGTGGTGGTACCAGGTGTCCGGAATGGGTAAGCGTACCCTGCTAGCATGCTACACCCGTCAGGATTGGTCCCAAAATTGTCTAAATATTGTATGAAAAGATACAGGATATGAATCACTGTAATAAGTCAAAGCCGGGAATGCTGTCGTTAATCATTTGTGTGACCGAGGTGTCATATTTGGCCACAATGTCGTCATATCGACCGTAGAACTTTTTGAAAGTCCTAACGAGTCTTTTTGTTGTGTATCCTTGTCTCAGTAATTTTGATGCCAATGAGCTGTGTCTCAGTTGAAAATCAAAATCAAGTGATTGCAGAGTTACATTAATGTATTACGGTAGAAAGTCACATAAAGAATTTACAAAAGGTAGTGAATTCTCTCGTAAATTTTCATAACACCAGGTCTAGTACTTATTGTCTTTTCTATATTGTAACGTACAGTAAATTCTTTTTTAAGTAAAATTCCAATTGGAATATTTGTTTCTGATATCCAGTATTTATGTATGCACCATTTTCCTAATAAAATTAGAAGTTGCATAACCGTATTACAATGTTTTGGGATTACCATGTTTTCAACGGGGTCACCAAAAATTTTCATAGATGGTGTGATTTTCACCCTTTCTCCAATAAATATACAAATTACATTTTGAATCTTTTCCAAACATCTTTCAGCAATGTTACAATATAAAAATCTATGTTCTAAAGAGTCAACTTGATAACAAAGAGGACAATACATAGAGTCTTTCAATTTCCAAAAATATAAATATTTGTTGCATGGCAATACACGTAGAAGAAGTTTCCATTGAAATTCTCTCAGTTTTGTCTCATTGGTTGCACTGTAAACTTGTTTCCAGATGCTGCTATGACTGTTACTGTCTCTGGCTGTGTCATTTAAATTGTCATACCATTTTTGAAGAGTCCTTGAGGTTTTACATAAGTTTTGCTCAATAAGATTCAAATAAAGTGTCTTGCCTTTCAAATTATGAAGAGAAATTTTTGACTTGCCAGTGACCACAGCATAGTCATATTCAATCGTCTGTATTGCATAAAAGCATCTATATCTCTCTGACCACCCGAACTGTAAATAATTAACTGCCCTATTTTTACAATTAATTTTGTACCATGCATCTATAACATTAACATAAAACTCTGGTAGCAGTGACTTGATGTGATCTGGAACAGCTCTCCACAAAGTAAATTGTTGTAACAAATCTGTTGTCTGATCTAATTGAAAAAGTGACCAGGGCAGAATGGTCTCGATCTCCCCTTTGCTTTCAACAAGCCTCTTTACCCACATTGCAGAAATCGCCTGCATTTGAAGCTTGACATTTACATGTTTGAGACCACCAGAATGGTAATCTTTTTCAAGAACTCTATTTGATATTTTCTTTTTGCGTTTTACAAAATTATCGATAAGAGTCTGAACTGTACAGCAAATATCATCTGGAATACCAATTACTGCAGATAAATAAGCTATTTTTGACAGTGCTAAGGACTTAGTGATCAGAACTCTTCCATAAAATGAAAGTGGCGTCGACCCCAGGACTGTAACACTTTTTCAAGAGAAGTAATTTTATCATTCCAATTAAGACATTTACAACGCTCAGAATCATACCCAAAGAAAACGCCTAGAGTTTTCACAGGCTCTTGGGTCCAGTTAATATCACCAACATTTTTATCGTTTGTTCTTAAATTACCCAGCAACACTGCTTTTGTCTTATTTTTGTTGACTTTTAGCCCACTACACTTATGAAACTGTTCCATAACAAATAGCACATTTACAACAGATGCTTGATCCTGTACAAAAATAGTTGTGTCGTCTGCAAGAAGTGAAATCTTTGCTTCATACACTCTGCTGTTATGTTTCGGTAACTTGAAACCCTTTATGTCATTATCATGTCTTATTTTACAAGGAAGCATCTCAATTGCAAGTACAAATAGCTAAGCTGAAAGAGAGCAGCCTTGCCTAACACCTCTATGTATATTAAAGTAGCTAGAACACCAGCCTTTATAGAGAATGCAACTTTGAATGTCAGTATACAAAGTTCTTACCCACTGATGAAACGAAAGACCAAACTGAAATTTTTGTAACGCTTCATCGATATACGACCAATTAACGCTGTCAAAAGCTTTTTCGTAGTCCATGACAATGGTGGCACCACTTACATTACGTTTCTTTGAAAAATGAAAAATGTCAGAAATCAAACGAATGTTCTCACCAATATAACGTCCTTTTATATAACCTGTTTGGTCTCTATGGATTATTGACGGAAGGACATGTTTCAATCGATTTGACAGAGCTTTAGTGGCAATCTCGTAATCAGTGTTAAGGAGTGAAATTGGACGCCAGCTATTAAGATCTCCTTCTGCACCTTTTTTGAACAGAAGAGTGATTACTCAATGTCTCTGAGAAACAGACATGGAACCGCTTCTGTACGCTTCATTCAAAGATGAAAGAACAAGATCTAAAATTTCTGGCCAAAAGTGTTGATAAAACTCGACAGTGAGTCCATCAGAACCAGGGGACTTATTATGAACCATGCTACTAAGCGCTGCGAAACATTCCCTTTTTAATAATTCTCCTTCGCACTCGTCTCTCTGTTCATTTGTCAATTGAGGCACAGGTGTATCACCTAAAAACTCATTCAATATCTACATATGGATATGTGAAATCATAACTGACTGTTGTACATTATATAAAGTTGACAAAAATAGATTTTCGCGCCCAAAGGGGTAATATGCAGTGTATGACAGAAAAGGTCTTTTGAAGGTATGTTTGCCACCATATTGGATTTATGTAAATTAACGAAGTACCTATGCCAATCATTGGATCTCGAAAAATTGCTTGTCAATGCCAAAGAAATATACTTTTAACTTTAAAATCACAGAAAGACTTTGTTTAATACGTGGTATATGACAGAGTAGTCCAATGTGACATTGTATGTTCTGTTTCTTTTGTAATATTACCAGTTTGTGAAACTGGCAAGAAATAAAATGACTGTTTAATTTGAATTTAATTGTCAAAAGTTTCACAAAGTAATAGTTTCCCATGCAGTGTAAAAGGCCATATCCCTTCAGATGGTAGAATTCAGAAAAAAACAATAAAGAATGCAAAGGCATTTTGCAGTGATCAAATTTCAAGAGCATCAGCTTGTGGGGCTTTATTATAAGTAATGAATGGGTGCTACACCCAGACATGGCTGTCCGTCCAGTGATTCTACTGAGATATTGAGCATGGTTTATGTAAAGATTTTTTGAATCATCATAAAGACACAAGTATGTCTCTGGGCACATGTAGGCTTTTATGCATCCACTTGTGCGCATGGACTAAGAATGTTCTATCGTATTTGGAATGTTTCATTCGTGACAGGTCAGGCGTTTGAAAATTTAAGGGAATTTTCAACTAACTTGAATAAATTGAATTTTTTAACAGAAACGTTAATAACAAAAAATGACTTTTTAAAATTTAAAACAATAACAATGCCGGCTGATTTTGTGAACGATGTCATACCTTGTGTGGACCCTGATGGCAAGGTTTCACATTCGGAAGACAGCGTCTGTGTTTTTCTTTGAGGACACAAAGCTTGACGACCTGTACTT